>PVKA01002477.1:20177-124326 GCA_004027165.1 Ctenomys sociabilis | reverse complement strand
ATTTCTAGTCCTACTCTTTTGAGGAGTCTCCACACTGACCTCCACAATGGTTGTACCAGTCTACATTCCCACCAGCAGTGGAGAAGTGTTCCCTTTTCCCCACAACCTCTCCAACATTTGTTGTTGGTTGATTTCCTTATGATAGCCATTCTTTCTGGAGTGAGATGATATCTCAGTGTTGTTTTTATTTGCATTTCATATATATGGTTTTCTTGTATCAGTTTTTTGCTTATGTAGTATAAAGACATATTCTTTATAGTTGTGGTCTGCTAAGCCTTCACAAATTATCTTTTATCTGTTGTAGTGGATTTCTAACTGGTGGTTTTATATATATATATATATATATATATATATATATATATATATATATATATATGTAATTCCTGCTCGGTCATAAAAAAATATAAACTCAAGACTTTCATAGGTAAATGGATGCAACTAGAAACCATATTCATAAGTGAAATAAATCAGACCCATATATATAAACATCACATTGTCTCATTAGTGTGAGAAGCGCAAAGCGTAAATAAGCTCCACAATGTACAACAGATATTGATAGATACTGTGAATTGGGAAAAACTGTTTAACAGAAGAGAGAAACTCATGGAGGAAAGGGGAAAGGAAGGAAGAGAATCGGGAATGACTATATTTTTTCATATATTCACATATTCTCATGTATATTCATATATATTTCATATACACATACAAGATAGATACACTAGTTATACAGCTAGTTTCTCTTAGTTCATTAAAAGAAAGAGTTTTGCTAATATTGCCTGGACATTATTTCATGCCTATATCTTATACTTGGAGTAACTACAACGAAGATGACAGATTAGCGTGATTTGAAGCTCCCTCTATATTCTTCATGGTAAAACTTTCAAATTATGAGCTACTTAGCTGGGAGCACAGCTCATTTGTTCTTTGCTGACGCTTTTACTTTAAACTGCTATTTTTTTTTTCACCGATTGAAGGGAGATCGTTGCAGGACAGAGCTCTTTGTGAATAATGTTTGTGTAGGTAGTTCTTGTGTGTTTTCCCCAGTATTCTTCAGCTAACCTTTGCGAGGACCCTGTTTTGAAATCCAGAAAGCCGCTCTCCCTTCCAGGTTTCCCATGGTCAGCAGGAGGTCCGCTGACTCCCGTCAGTGATTCCAGCGGGAAGTGCCAGGGTTTCAGCTGGTGCAGAGGTGCCAGCTCATTTGAAATGTTTATTACATCTTAAGACTTGAATCCATTTTCTGCTCTTGTGAGGTTACCAGGCTACTTGTTGGAAAATAACAGTACACGGGGGTCTTCCAACAGTGAACTCATTTAATATATTTGGCTGGTGTGACTCTAAAAGATTTCCAATGACCCACTAGTTAAAAAAGAACATCCACTCACGCAGGGTGCTGAAGACTCGCAGACCCTGCTGGCACCACCTGAGCACCATGTTTCTGAAAGAGCTTTAGAAAGACTCAAAGGTACCGACGCCTTGAATGAAATTCCTTTTTTGAAACTGAAACACAAAACAAAAAGCCATAGCTCTGATTCCCTGAGTGCTTTGTATATGCTTTTCTTACCGTCCACTGCAGCGCTGGTGTTTCAGACAGGCTGAGCAGCAGGCCTTCCTCACCATCCATCCAGGCCAGCTCTTTAGCCTGCTATTCTGATACAGGTCCGCATAAAGAAGCAAATAAAAGAATGCTTCAGAGCCCCACTCCACACGCTCCTTTCTGAACAGCACCATAATAATGACATTAAAGAACATATACAAAGGTTAGAAAATGCAAGCGCCTTACCTGAACAACAAAAAAGGGAAGTCTCTATTTCCTTCTGTCTTTCCAAACGTAGCACTGTAAACAGCTTGGATCCAGAGTACAGCCTGCAAGGACAGTTATCAGTGCAGAACTGTGCATGGAAAACTTCAGTGTTCTCAATCACAAAGCAAAGCAGAAGGAAGGTAGTAGATGTGTTAATTAACTTGGTCTTAATAATCCATATCAAAATATATGTATATGATATTATCACAAAGGACATCTTAAATTCATAGCAATATTATCAGATAATTTTACCTTAATGAATCTGTAATAATTTTAAAGGGAATTTTTAAAAAATACTTATTGCATATGTAAGTTACTTAAGACTAGAAAAATAGTATTTTAAATAAAAATCAGCAATGCATTTCTTAATTTAATAATTAGGGAAATTTTCATTTTGAAAATTATAAACTTTAATTATTATACCTTAGAAACATGCGATGTGAAATCCCATCCCTGCAAATTGTTCCTTATTTTCTTCTTTTGCCCAGAAGTTTCCCATTATTTTTCCCCATGTTTATTTTTCACCAGAGATATTGGAATTACTCTATCGAGTCTGAATTGCCCCATCAAACACACACACACACACACACACACACACACACACACACACACACACGGGAGAAATATTCCAAGACCTCTATTGGATACCTAAAACCATATATATGCCATATATGTACTGTTTCTGCTGTTAATACATGCACCCCTTCAATAAAATTTATTTGATAAATTAGAGATCAGCAACAACAATAATAAAAACAGTGAAATTATTTAAACATAATAAAATGAATTACAATTTATGATTCATTTCCCTAATCATTCAATCACGAGTAATTGAACACTACAGGCTGCAGGGGAGAGAGTATTGCTGTCATTTAAAGAACACTGAACTTTTACTACAACATTGCAATGCTTTTATTCTCACTAGGGAATACCGCTTCACTTCTATCTGAGCTTGGAACACATTTTTTCTTTATTACACTGCTAAAGACCTTCAGAACAATGCCATTTAAGTATGACATATTTTCAACACAGTTGCAGGCTCAAAGAGAAAGATCCATGTATTTCTACACTGAATGAGAATTAGCTGACAGGTGTTCTAAGATACATTTTTTTGATCAAAGGAAATTCTTTCTTCCTAGTTTGCTGATTTTCATAAGAACCTGGAAATACTCATATAGAGTTTTGTTTTACTTTGTTAAGGTGACGATCTACATTTACTGATTTTGAGTATTTAATTAATTTTTGCAGTTTCCTGCTGTCAACCAAATTGATCATATATATGACATGTTATGTTCAGTATTGAATTCAGTTTATTTTGATGTCATTTAGAGAGCTGTCTAATATTTAGGAGAAATATTAATCTCCAATTTTTTACATTGCTTTTTTCAGATTTTACCATGAAATTCATAAACATCGACAGGAAAGCCTGTTTTACTCCGTTTTCTAGAAGAGCATATGTAAGACACCTGTTCATTACTACATGTTCAGGAAGCTCACCAGGAGGCCCTCTTCAGCAAATCATCTCTCGGAAAATTGTTAATTTCACATTCTATATAACTATATAGAAAGATGCAAATTTGTTATAACTTTTGTATTCTAGTTTTCCTTTGCCCTTCAAGTGACTTTTTCACTTTGTTGACATGAAAATTGTTCAGTAGCAAAGTTGTTGATAGCTGTAACAGATTTCACTGCAATGCTTCCTCTCATTCCTTGGAATGCACTGTGACCACCTGCCTAGGCATAACCTGATCAGCTTAAGTACAGCAGGCCTGCAGACGTATGAGAGGCAATCGAGAACCTGAGATGTCAGTCAAGGGTTTTGCAGTGATTTATTGCAATAGCTAGCTAATAAAATAAAGTTAGATCCTACCATCCATGTGCAAATGTGTGTAATATGTTTAATTTGGGCTTGCTTCTGTTTTTTCTATTGTGTTAGAAATTTAACTCACTTATTGATCTGCCGATAATTTTCTAGATTATGTCTGCTGTCTGTGTTGTTCAATTTTACTCTTCCATGCATGAACTCTTTGATTTTACATGTTATGGATGTGATACGTTGTTTTTTTCCCAAATCAACTATTACTTCCATGCACCTTCACAGTAGTTAGACGTGTTAGATATTTTCATTTCTTCTGGATGACTCCCACATTGTTTTGCTTCACATGCAAATGTGTACCCTCTTGAAAGAGTTGCCTTCTGTTCCTTTGGCCTCTTTTTTATGATCTTAGCTATCTAATATAATATTAGTTTTAGTACAATTTTTATCAGTTCTTAAATTTCCATTTGAATGTTTTGTTTGTTTGTTGTCTTTTGGAGACAGGGCCTGGATGTGTGGTTCAGGCTGTTCTGGAGCTCACTTTATACCCTGAATGGACTCAACCTTGCAATCATCTTCCAGCTGCAGGTTCTTTGATGCTGGGATTATAGGTGAGTGCTGAGATTATAGGCATGCAACACTATGATTTGCTCATTTGACAATTTTGATGGATTCCAATTTTTTCCTTTAGTTCTTCATAATTTCTCTCTTTTTTTTTTTTATGGAACAGAGGATTGAACTCAGGCTCTTGAGCTTGCCAGGGAAGCGCTTATTCCACTGAGCCATCTCCTCGCCCCCATTTTCTCCATTTTTGTACGTGCTAATCCAAATCATTTTCAATATTGTCTTTGATACCTTCAATATCTGAATTATATGTAGATTGTTTTCTGTTGACTTCTTTATCTCTAGTTTATTGTTATTTTAGCATATCTCATATTTTTATTAGATCTAGACATAACTTGGAAACACTATAGTAGTTCTTTCAGAAATGTTTAGATTTCTATTGAAAAGTAAACAGAATTGTAATGGACTGTTTCCTGTTGAAGGTTGGCTTTAGGACTTGATAGGCATGATATTTTAAATTTTGACCTTTCTTAAGTCCCGACACTTCTGGGGTTTAATGACACCTCCCCAGAATGGAGCCATATCCAATTTCCAGAAGCTATGAGTATGGAGGTCTACATTTCAAAGAAAGTATCACCTTTGCTACTCCACTAACCACATGAAAGTGAGATTATTCTGGATTATGTAAGCAGGCCCAAGGAAACCAAAGTTTGTATTGGCAAAGTGAAGCCGAAGTGAAAGAACAGAGAGATGAGACAGGGCAAGGGCTGCTGATGGCTTTGGAGGTGGAACAGGTATCTGAACCAATGTGTGTAGGCAGCTTATGAAACTGGAAAAGGCCAGATGATGGGTTTTCCTGTAAAACCTTCAGCAATGGATCTCTCTGTCCTTCTGACTGCTTGATTTTAACTCAGTAAGTTCCAGTTTCAGACTTCTGATGTACACAACTTGAAAGCATTTTTTTTTTTTTTTTTATTGTTTTAAGACTCTAGGCTTGGGACCGGGGAGATGGCTCAGTAGAAAAAGTGCTTACCTGGAAAGCACAAGGGCCTGAGTTCAATTCCCAGTTCTGCCAAAACAAAATAAAACAAAAGACTCTAGGCTTATGCTAATTTGTTACAATAGCAGTAGGAAACTAACACTCATTTCTGTGGACTGAACTGTGCTGTCCACCCCCAACTTTATATTTGTAATTTAAATGTAGTGGTATTTGAGGTGGAGCCTTTGAGAAATAATAAGAGGGAGTTAGGAAGAAGGACGTAATGAAGATGAGGTGAGTTCCCTTATAAGAATGGCTTTAGTCCCCTTTTAAGAAGGGACACAAGATGCCAACCACCATCACCACAAGCTGAATACAGGGAAGGGTGGCCTCTGGCACTTAAACACAATGGCCCTCTCCCATGTCTTCAGCTTCTACAGCCATGAGAAAAGCAGTTCTGTTATTTAAGCAACCGAGCCTGCGGTATTTCGTTATCACCGCATAAACAGACTAGGATGCAAAGTGATGTGGACTTACCTTCTCATTCACCAGCATCATTCAATTATTTAAATCTGATTCATTCTTTAGACTCTTAAATTTAGCGCTTTAATTTCTTCACAACGCTACCTTCTACATGCGTATCTTCAAGGTCTGTCCTTAACTTAAAAAAATCTTCCATGCAGATCTATGCAGCCTCTCCTTGCTCGGGTTCTGCTGTTTTCCAGGCCATTCAGGATCCAGTAATCCTGACAACTCCATCTCTGCCTGAGTCTCCTAATAAGACTATGATTTGGAGCTTGGATTCCATCACCCTCTGCTGCAGTAAACTGGAAAATACTTTCAGGGAGAAGATGGGTAACTTAGAGACTGCCTCCTCCTTCTTTAAGGCATGCTGTCTAGTCAATTCTTATTTACTATAATTGTTTACAGTATTGTAAACAATTGTTTACAGGATTGCCCTTTACTGTTGCTTTTTTCTATTACATTCATATTATATAATGGTACCGGCAGGCGGCTTAGTTCAATTGCAGCTACTTTGGCATGGCTGGAGCTAAATGCTGATCCAACAATTTCATTTAAACACTAATATTATAATGAAATTAATTATGAGCCCAAGGTCTTAGTAGATCAGTTAGGAACAAAAGTTGCTCAGAGGAAGAATAAACAATGTGCTTCTAGACAACTCTATTTCATAGTCCTTAAGTTTTAAGAATTTAAAAAAATTAAGATCAATTAATCTAAAGCTAAGTAATTTATTTTTTGATTAGTGAATAGAACCTGTACCCTAAAAACTGAGATATATTTCCCTGGGTCTTTATTTAGTTTTTTTTGAAAAGGCAACTGCAGATACTGGATAAATGCAAAGTTCAACTTCCAGATAATAACTTCTGGGTACAGAATTCCTCTTCTGCTTGAATTATACACACACACACACACACACACACACACACACATATATATATATAAAACATTTTTATTTCAAAAGAGATTATATATAATTTTCCATCTTCTAAATAAAAATGTTAGTAAGTAAACTTTAATCTAGAATGTGAAGTATACCCAGAATGTAGTTAAGAAAAACAAAGAATAAATAAAATTTGATGCCAATAGGCAGAGATATATTGCATTTTCCAGGAAATATTGATCAAAATATATTTTCATTTTGCTGGAGCTTTATAATTGCTCTAGTACTTTGGAAAGAGTGGCAACTCAAGTAGAATTATAGCAATAAAACACTATCCAATAAACAAGGCGTCTGGCTTATCTATATTTTCCTTGTTTTTTTGCTTCATTTGTTCAGCAAGTGCATGGTGAATGGCTCCCATTTCGTGCTGCGTACTAACCCTAGACAGTGGGGTTAGGCGCTCTGCGAGGACGAAGCGTTATGCTACCCAGTGTGACAAGAAGGACACGCCCTGCATGTAGAGCATGCTACAAGACATTTTTTTTTCATTTCCAAATCTTGTTATTGTCTTTAAGTGCATTTCATGAATGCAAATCAAATATGATCTATATTGTATGTCCTTTATAACACAATGGAACTAAAGTATAAGAAAGCCATTCTAAAAGTGAGCAAGCTTTAATCCTTTTTTTCCAGAGGAAAAGGTTATGTTACTTGCACGTCAAGATTCATGTCCAGCTAAGAAATCAGAAGTCCTATTGTCTTGCAATAATAATCACTCATCCACTGCATATCCCACTATTAAGAGTTACTTGCCTTCATTTTTATTATTTTACTAGGAAAATATAAGGAATAAAGATGATCTGCAGAAGCGCAGATTTCATGTCATCTAGGAAAACATTATTTCACCTTGAGTCACTGTGGAAGCGGAATGCCTGTGGAGGAGGAGTTGGGGATTTTCACAGCTGGAAAGCAAGACAAGAGTAAGCATTTTTCCCCACAAAATAAAAAACCTAACCCATCACCCTTGGGCTTGCCAGGGAAGAGCTTATGCTACTGAGCCACCCCCACCCCCTGCATCTTGGCTTCCAATTAACTTTAGGAAAGTTATTCTCAGTTTCTTCTTCTTCTTCTTCTTCTTCTTCTTCTTCTTCTTCTTCTTCTTCTTCTTCTTCTTCTTCTTCTTCTTCTTCTTCTTCTTCTTCTTCTTCTTCTTCCTCATCTTCTTCTTCCTTCGTATTTTTAGGGCAGGGTCTACAGGGTGTTCAGGATCTCACTAAAAGATCGAACTCATAGTTATCCACTTATTTAGAGCCTCCAAGGAGCTGGGATCACAGGTGCTCGCCACCACGCCCAGTCTCAATACTGTCTCAGCGCGCCCCCGGGTGTGGGACGGGCATTGCAGGTGCTTTAATCCACTGAGCTATTTGGCTGGCCCCTCAGTTCCTTCTGAGTCCTTGTTTCTGTTCTATGTGAACAGAGATGTCAAGCCTCTGGCTATTCCCTGTTCCTGCTAGTAGTATGAATTTCCTCTTGTGGATTGGCTAGGCTATGCCATCAAAAATAAGGAACTTCCTAAATTCAGCCTTCTAAAAATCTTCATTTGATAATACTATGGGTTGACAAACTTGTTACATATTTCTTGAAAGTATTTTGATTTTATATTTTGAATAAATCTGGGATTCACCTAAAACTGGATCTAGGAGAACGTGTTTCTCTGTTGGTTATATAATTTATGAATCCCATTGTAACACAATCCATTTCCTTGTAGCATTATAATTTGTATTTTCCTCTGCTTTCCTAGGTTTTATTTTGGCTGAATACATACATTTCTTATTAAAGTTTGGAAGTATTCTGAGTTGGTTGTCATTCTCTTGACCTTTTTAGGATGCTGCAGGAGCCTCTTATCCTTAAATCATACTACTCATTTTAAATACGTTACTTCTTCTGGTGATTTAACTTCCTCTTTCAGTGGCCCCACTCCGGAGAAATTTAAAATAAACTTTTCCAGGGACTGGGGATGAAACTCGGTGTAGATCACTTTCTCAGCTGCCTGGGTCCTGGGTTTGATGGCTGTGACTTCCAAAACTGTAATCATAGCAATAATCAATAAATCACAACTTTAAAAGTAAAATAAAATAAACTTTTCCCTTCTAGCTGATCTCAAAATAATTAAAGTGAAACTAAAATTTTACAATTTCAAGATAGGCTTTTTAGAAGTTGGAATGACCTTACATATTCTCAGATTTTGAGAAAGGAAGGATTTTTGCCATGCAGCTGAAGGAGGAAATGATGATCAAGGGAGAGAGAGGAGAGAGTGGTTTCTAAGTGAAAGCCTTCAGTGCATTTTGTTACAGTTGAGACAATGGAGAAGCTACTATATGTACAGTAGCTTATATATAGCATATATATATAGTGCTCCATCTTGTAGGAGCACTGTAGCTTGTATATATATATATATATATATATATATATATATATATATATCAAATGATAAATGGCATAGATATAAGGCACTGGAATCCATAAAACATGTTAGTGTTTCTCTAATGAAAAATAATTCAGGATATTGATACATCATATTGGTATGTGTTCAGGCATGCTTCCTTACCTCTGTTGAAAAATTTAAACCTAACCTTAGCACAAGGTAATGTAACTTTAAATATTGAAGCAGATTTTAAGTAGCTTCTTATAATTCAAACATCATATATACTTTAGAATAGTATATCCTTTATCCTGAGGAATAAAACACAGTATTATTATATCTACTTAGGAAAAACAGAATACAGTCAATTCCTAATCCATTGTACTCAGATAACATCGACATGTTGTCTGTAAGTGAATCCTTTTCATTTAGTAGATGAGAAAGTAATTCTTGGCACCGACGAAAAAACAACTCTGAAGTTCAACATTTAAGTGCAGCGCCCTATTCCTCACTAGAGCTTAATGCTGTAATTATAAATGATGGCTTTTGCTGTGAGAAATCCATTTCTCCTTAGTAAAACAACAGCCTGAATACATTTATCATGGATTATGCTACTCAGAACCTCAATTCACACTCCCACACTATCCATTACAAGCGAGAAAAACTCATTTCCATTTCATTACATGTTCTTGTGTGTCTATATGTTTAAATCTTAGTTCTTTCAACTACTCATTTTGTACGAGCACTGTAGCTTAGATTGCTCTTTCTTCATTCGAAATGCTTACTAAAATAAATTTCATATTTTATTTCTTTTCCTTCCAGTCTGCCATAAGAAGTAATAAAAACATTCAGTGTGGATCCCATTTCTTTCCTTTCTAGTAATTACACATTATAATTAGCATACAAATTCATATATTAGTTCATAAACTACTGTTTAGAGATATATAATTACATTTTAAGCATTCTGCTTGGTGCCAAATATATTTTTTAATGTATGATACTTGCAATGTATTTGAAAACATAAAAAAATTGTTTTATAATGTATTTTATTTATTTTTTATATTTTGTGGTACCAGGGAATAAACTCAGGACTTTATATCTTTTAGGCAGGTGCTTAAGCTGCTGAGCTATATCCCCAGCTCTATATTGTACTTTTTAAATTCATTTATATTACCTTTTGAAGAATATAACATATGGAAAGCTAAAAATTATAATAAATGTAATTTTATATAAAATAAAATGGGAAATGAAGGTTCAGTTGTTTCGATCTGATGTGATAGTATATCAGAGACTAACCAATCATTTCCTATCATGACAGGATTTCCTGTGGACAGATACTTTCAGGTCCGTATTCACAAAGAGCAGAAATGAAGTATTTTAATAATTTATAATGTCAATATACCCAACCTCATATGAAACTCCAGAAGTCTGTTTTAACTCTGTTATGTTTTTAGTTACTATTTGAGATTATTTATAATGGTAAATACTCCACATTTCTGATGAATACTTAACATGAAAGTTATCATTTTAATTGAGAATTAAACTAAGAATGTAGACTGTACAACCATTATGGAAATCAGTGTGGAGACTTCTTAAAAAACTGGGACTGAAAAATCTCATTCAAACCAGCTATCCCCTTACTGGGAATTTTCCCAGAGAAACTAAAAACATCATATCATAGTGATATATATATATGCACCTATGTTTATAGCAGCATAATTTGTGATGGCCAAATCTTGGAAACAAGCAAGATGTCCATCACCTGAGGAGTGGATGAAAAGGATGTGGTATTTTTATGGAGTATTACAAGGCTACAATGAGTAAATAACTCAAAGCCTTTATATTTAACAGATGCCACTTGAAGATATACTCATAAGTGAAATAAACCAGACCTACATGTGTACATATCGTATAGTCTCCCTAATGTAAGAACTCAACAGAATAAATAAAAAGAGAAAGTTATAACACAATTAAAAGAAAAGTGAGAACTTAAGGATTAAACAGCAAAGAGAGGGCAAGGAAAAAAGCTAGGAAACATGGTAGGGGCAAAGCCACACATTTGTATGTGCAAGATGGTTAAGGCAATGATCCTGAGAATCTTTTCAGCAGGTTTTTTAAACTAGCAGTTAATTGGTAGGATTTTCACCTTCACTAATTATATACGCTGATACCTGTGAACTAAACAACTGCACTGAATATAGTGATGTGTAATACTACTAGGGCCATGTTTGTAATACTAGGGCCTGCCATCCTGGTCTTGTAAATATGTACTGCTTGTCATATCAATTACTGCTATACTGTTATTCAAGTAAATGTTTGCTTTAAAAAAAAAAAGGATAATAAATAAAAGCAAGAGACAAAGAGAAACATGTCTGAGGACTATCCTGCTACAATGTTGTATATGGTTAGATTTCTAAATTTCTGAGTAAAAGTATGTAATCATTTACTCCTATTTGTTAATATTTTTTAATTATTTATTTATTTATTTCTTCACATTCTGTAGGGATTTAAAGTTTAACATATCAATACTCAATGGAAAATACCTGTTCCATATTATGTTTAAGATGTTTTATATTCAGAGAGATAGAGAGGTTAAACTTACCTGCCTACATTGTAGGGTAATAATATTATTGATATTCTCTTCGGGAGGATTAACAACTTAAGTTTGCAGACCAAAAATTGGTAAAAAGAAGGGCTACAAGGTCAGCCAACATTTTGGCCCTAGCCTTTCAAGGTCAGTGAAGACTCAGGACATAGGAGAACCTGTACTGTAACATCATGGAACTCAGCTGTGCCCCAAATTTTCTGATCAAGGAAATTATGGGGCCACAGAGGTAAGTGATCATGATGTACAGTGTGCCTAAGGAGAGTGACGTGGAGAGAAAACATTCTCTCAGGCTTTTACAGAGAGAAAACTGGGCAAGCCGTAGCCGTGACTCATCCACCTGGCTGTCACTGACAAAGGATTTACAAAGTGTGGTATAGGGTTACAGGATAAATCCTGAGAGGATATAACTGACCTTGTCAAATGAAGAAGTTACATTTCTTGTTATATAGGTCTTGCTTTATCTTGGTCTTAATGATCCAGCAGAAAAGGATAAAAGCAAGGTAAAAAAAGGAAAACCACATTAATATGATGAGCTGTAAAAGACTCAAGTCAACAACTTCTGACATTGCCAGTCCTACAGATAATCCACTCCTATTATGGCCTACTGGAGTATATTGGATTATTTTGCTGAATTCATGTACCTATAATATTTAAATGACAATGGAATACCCATGTCTGACAAAACTAAACAAAAAAGGGGATATAAATGAAGGACCATTTTGTATCTGTGTATACAAAATAGGATAAATATACAGCTACTTTCTCTTAATTCAATGAGAAGAAAGATTTGTACTAATAGTGTTTGGACAGGATATCATGTCTGCATTTCACACTATGAATAACTACTATGAAGACAACAATGTGCAATGTATTAATTATTGTAACTGTCCTACTAACCTGTTTTGGAACTGTTTCATTGCTATGTTTTTATCAATAAAATTAACAAAAAGTAAAATATACAATAAATCACAAAAAATAAGCAAACTCAGAAATGTCAAACAACAATGCATGTTATTTACAGTAGCAGAGATTGAACTCGGAACCTTGTGCTTGCCAGGCAGGCATTTAGACGGCTGATCTATGCCCCCACCAACAAGGCATTTTATAATTGTTGATAATGTCAGTAAATTCTCAACCCTCACTTTTTCTTTTCCCATTTTAATAGTTTTACTTTTTAGAAGTACAACTGTAGGAAGAGCTTTAAAAATATTCTAGGTTTATCACATAATCATAATATTTCTGTTTCTCTAACAATCATAGAATGACTTTGACTTTTTCTGTCACTATGTCCAAATACTCTAGGCTGGATATATCAGTCCTACAACAGCTACCTGAGTCCTCCTTAATGACTTAATCCCCTCCTACTGGTAGACTCTGTTCCACAGGAGAGCCAATTTTGACATGGATTTCAATGGACAAACTATACTCAAAAGATAGCAGAAGACAATTGCTTTTTTCAAGATGGTATTGCTATAACGGCAAGGGCAAATGATCTTTTTCTACCAGACAGGGAATTATTTTTGAATGCATAGCACATGGTTGTTTACTAACCATGCTAGTAAATGCTAGGCTAACATTCTGCCTAACAATTATTTTCTTCTGCAGATTTCTTTACTGTATAGAGAAGAAATTGCTAAATCACCCAAGGATGATCTGTGTATGTGTATTTTAGCCTCTCTTACGGCTTGTGACCCCCACTGCTGCCTACACTCCCTCCACGACCAGAGGAAATGCTTACTTACTGTTATACCACCATAGGGTTCAGGCAAGCCCCTTCTCCCTCTGGGTGAGTCGAGCAGCTTCTAAAACCTAGAAGTGCATTTTGCTATAGCTACACATGCACGAAGTTTTCATCGCTAAGTGGCATTACCAGCATTATACTCCTAGCCCAATACCGGGTCTGTAATCCTGCTCACCATGGAGATTCTGCCATTACTTATCATATTATTGCTATAGAAAAATGAGTTCCCTAGCAACAAAATTTTCTGAAAAATGGACTGTTTAAAATGCAAAAAGTGTTGCATGACCTCTCACTTCAGAATCTGCGTATATTCTGCCTTTAATTATACACTTTGAAATTAGGCATCATGAAGAATCTGGATCTGTGCTAACCTCCAGAACTGTGCTCTTCTTGGAGTTCCATTTCCAAAATACTAAAATAAGAGAAGATCTTATGACTACTAATGAAATCTCTGCTTCTCAACTTCATCTCTACTCACTGAAAGTGGCATGACAGTTTTCTATGTATAAACCCATTTCATGTTGCAACCTTTCTTGGGATCTTACTTTCTAGGGCCCTCGTGGTTTACTACTGTGACATCTTTTAAGTGAATTTTCATGTTTTCCAAGACTAACATCTTGGGCTGGCTTCTTGCCTGTGACTTCTGGTGCAGCTGCTCAAAGGATCCACTTTTGGAATGATGTTTTGTGGTTAAAGTTTGACATTTTGTCCTTGAATTCATGTTTTGAAGAGATCTGATGGAACAATAGAGGGCACCACAAGTGATCAGAGGAGATGCACTTGCTGTGCTTGTCTGTGGAGTTTGGTGCCCAATTTGCATGGTGCTGGAGGTACACAGAGCTCTGTCCAGGGAATCTGTGAGTATGGAAGTTCAGCGTTCCTCAAGCAGAAGGTGCTATGATTTGGAATAAGGCTATCTTCCAAAACCTCATGTATTCATAGACAATTCTTTGGGAGGGAACTGAGGGATGAGGGCAAAATCACTGACTTGTGTTAGCAAGTGAAGCCTGCTTGGGAGAGGCAGGACCCTGGAGTGCGGGCCAGGGAAGTACGTCTCCATCTTCAGCCATTCTCTTCTCTTTCTGCTTCCCATGGCCTGAAAAGCTTGGCAATTTCTTCTTTTGGACTCAGTTGTCTGTAGGCTGAAAATAAGAGCCAAAATGAACTTGTCCTTTAAGTCATCAAGCATTGCGTCTTAGTGGTGAAGACAGCGATTAGGAGAGTGGCCAAATGAGTGAGTGGCTGAGGGAGCAGAGGCCCGAATAGCTGTGAGAGAGAGGTCACTTTCTGTTCAAGGCAGAATGTGTTTCTTCTTTCTTGAGCAGAGAGGTCCCGTATGATACGGGGAACAAACTTAACCGCAGGGGCTCCTTCCTCCTCTCTACCTCTAGGGTACATGCTTGTGTAAATCTCACAGCAGAGAGCAGACAGCTCACTCCTAACCTCCACTGTGATGCCCCAATAATCATTTGGGTGGATGCACAGTTTATTTTTCCTGGATCCTGAGATCTCACTCAACATCAGCCTCCCACACTCTACCTAGTCCTGGTGTGATGCCCTCATATCAGAGCCTCATGCATTTGTGAATCTGCAGACCAAAGCCTCCCCGTAATTGCTCCAGCCCAGAACCTGCTCTAACCTCAGCCCTACCCCTCATCTCAATTCTTCTAAAGCCAAGCCAGGCCATTGGCTCAGTGGCTGCACCTTGCTTGAAACCTCCGCAGTTGTGCACAATGGCTGAGTTCAATTTTCCCTTTTGGACTGAGTGTAATAACCCAACCCCCAAAGCCAGTTCATAGCCCAGTGGAGAATTTGAGTAATGCTAGTATCTTGGGTGAACCACATATGGAAACAATGTACTAAGCCTGGGAAAGTGAAAAGAAGTGCTGTAAGTTGAAAGATGGTAGTTATTATATGCCACTCATACTCGATCCTTTCTGTGACTCCTCAATCACTCAACAAGTATTGTTGGGTGACTAGTGCGGCAGATTCTAGGAGCAGAGTAAGGAGGAAGAGAAAAAACAAGCCAAATGTTCTGTCTTTGTAATACCTACAGTCAAGTATATGAGTACATCACATGGCTTCTTCATTTTTAAAACTTTTATTTCTCTCCCATTCATGAAAGACAGGTGAATATAAAGGAGAAAAAAATCATAAGACTGAGACTTGAAGTGATTATTTTAATTTCTCTTAGGTCTCAATCTGAATAGCACAATTTTAAGTACCACTTTAAAGAAAGGACTTGCTTCACGATAGTTTGGTGTAACAGTTGAAAAAGGTTGAAGGAATGTATAAAATTTCAGCACTGGACCCGAGATGTAGCTCAGTAGAACAAGCTAAAGGTCCTGAGTTCAATTACCTAGTACTGCAAAAGAGAGAGAAGGAGAGAGAGAGAGAGAGAGAGAGAGAGAGAGAGAGAGAGAGAGAGAGAGATTTCAGCAGTAAGAGACAGAGCCATCTCACTCTCTTGAGTGGGAAAGAGCAAATTCTCACAGTCATCATTTATGACTGTAGCTTGTCAGTATCCACACTTCAGTCTCTGGTCTTGGAATCCTTCAGATGCAAATATCTTCTAGGAGCAGTGCATTTTCAATACCCCAAAGAAGGCTTTCGTGCATAAGAAAGTTTCAGAGGACCACTTTTAAAAGAGAATATGAAATTATTATAACTCTAATTACAAAAACCTATTCATCCTTAAACAATGAGTTCAGATGTTACATTTTATCATTCTATTTGTTAATTTATAAATATTTATAAATTAACAAACTTTCTGGAAATTTTGTTTTGAAAAAGGCCTTGTGAACTGCTTCACCATATGTATAAATTTAACCCATCTTATTCTTCAACATAATTTTAACTGAAGAGATAAATTTAAGGCTGATGACTGTCACTCTGAGCACTACTTTCTGAGTGACAGAAGAGCCTCAGATACTATAATGACAGTTCACATCGAATGGATAAAACATGCATATTATTAACTTCTCAAGCAACATGATTCAGAGTCTGGGTCAAATAAAGTTTAGCAGCAGAGAGAGGCAATAGGAGAATGCAGAGTGTGCCGTGGAAAAGGCATTGCACGGGAGAAAGTGCTAAGTGAAACATGTAAGGCTGGATTTTGGAAATCCGTATTAGGATGATACGGGAAACCTGATTAAATGTCTCCTAGCATTTGCCAAGCCATAAAATCAGCAGGATTGAGAAGTCCTGCAGCTAACTGATGTCTATCAGAAAGTTGACCGAGCATTGATCACTAATGCCAATAATTAGCTCTCCAAAAGACTTCTCCCACTCATCACCCAGTTCTGCCCCACTTCAAGGTCTGAGTGATTTTCTTTCCTAAGACAATGAGTCTTAAACTAACACCAAATAGTATAGCGAATTTTTTACTTAAAATCTCTGCCAAATCCATTGCTTAGTTAAGCAGCTTTAATTGGCAAATTATCTCTAATATTGAAAATACTGAGCCTTTATAATTACATAGAACCCTCCTTAATACAAAAGTGTTAATACTTTACATTTGATCCCTTTTGTGTTTTCAGAGATCATTAGGTCTTCCCAGGGCCATCAGTCACCTCAGAGATGGGATACACTCATCCCACTGACTGAATTTATTTATTTATCAAGGATCTCATCTAAGTCTGAGGTCAAGGAATTCAATCCATAACATACTCTTTCTTCTGAACTTGCCAACCCTTATCTTTGCAGTCACCATGCTCAAATCTGTAAGAGAAGGTTGCACACCTGACCCACATTGCTCCATCACCATATTTATCACATAGAATTGTTTGATTCTTCTATCTATGAGCAAAGGTCTGAAAGCTCCACTAGGACTGTAACTAACTTTGCTAAATGATGTTACATGAATTTTTTTATATATATTTAGTAAATTTTCATCTAAACTTAAAAACGCATTGAAGTCACTCTGGTAGATATTTTGCAAACTGAAATAATTTAGTTCCATCCTCTTTGAGGCAGTCTGGATCTCTTCATGGTGCTATCCGATGTCCCATGATAGCAGACACAGCGGTGTTTGTGGCTTCCTCTAGTGACTGCAGATGTGGGTGCCTATGGAGGAATCTGGTGTGGCCTGCAAGCCGTGTGTGTGTGTGTGTGTGTGTGTGTGTGTGTGTGTATGTGTGTGTGTGTGTGTGCCTTTGTCATAACTCCTGGAAGCTCCTGTCCGCTGCCTTTCTTTGGATCTGCATTGTTTTTTCCAACTTCACTTCTCTATTTCAATGGCTCCTGATATCCTTAACAACTACCAATGTATTAGTACTTTCTTACTGAAGTAGATGCAGTCAGGAACTCTGACATGTAAAATTGTGCTTAAGGAAGGAAAACACAATGAAGGTAACAGATTTAGTGTTGTAGGAATTCCTTTAAATCATTTGCTAATTGAGGGATATTTTAAAGCATTTAAGTAGTAAATACGTTGTAGCATCTTGATAAGTAAATAAATAAGAATATGGTTAAAATTTGAAGGTTACATAGTAAATTATTAAGAATGATTACTTTTGTAACACAGCTACACTACAGGTGATTTTTTACATGTATGTTTTTAATTTCATAATATAAATAATGTAAAAAATTTCAAACTTGCACTTAGGTAGAAAATAGTATATATGACTTCAGCATCACTATGTCTTTCTAAGCCAAAGGCTTATAAATGTCCACATTATCAAGACAAACTGTTCAGGATACTACTGAACTAACTGCTAGACACAGTACCTAGAGGAAGTTAATTATCAACTATCAGGCAACTATACAAACACAAATAACTATACTTGAGAAAATGTGTCAAATCTTGTAAGACTATTTCATAATACTGTAAAATTTTAAAAACGTCCTTATTCTGTTACTTCAGTCACCTTCAAATATTTTTGTGCTTTTCGATAGTGATAATCTTGTTTTTAATGATCTTTGTGTAATTTTCAGAAACTATTGTAAGTAACACTGTATAGGAAAATAACACCTGTTTTAGAGTATATTTCATTGTGCGTCTTACCCCTGAACATTTGATCAACCATTGTTACCTGGAATGGCGATCTCCTGGATATTTGAGAAGTAAATGCTGTAAAGACGGTAAAACAATATTAATAAATAGAAATGATCACAATGTAAAATAATTCAGGAAAACGATGCTGCTAAAATCACATTTAAATCTATTAATGTTTCTTTAAGCACAGCTCTACAGGTTCTTGCTTACTTTATATGTCAATTATTCATTATCACCTAAGTTCAAAGCATTTCCTAATTACTATTATAATTTCATAAGAGTAACAAAAATACTAGGTATCACTTTTCTTAGAAATGATGGTAAACTTAAGATCCATGTGAAACATGGCCTCAGTGTAGTCATGTTGGACATTGGGGGAGGTGATTAAGTCACTGGCTGGTCTCCCTGTGGATGATAAACGCGGGTCTTGTGGGGTGATCTGCTGCTCTTGTGAGAACAAGTTGTAGGACGACGAGGTGGCGCCTTCTTACTCTCTGGCTTCCTGCTCAGAGTGGGATCGCTCTCACAGGTCTGTCCCCTACAGCACCATCTACCAAGACATGACAGAGCCACAGGCGTTTTCACCAGAGCTGGTATCATGCTGTTTAAACTCATGGGCTCCAAAACTCTGAGCTAAACAAATCTCTTTTCTTTAGTTATTAACCAGCCTCAGGTATTTTGTTATGCACTAAGCACCCTGGCGTACATTGTGATAACAGTGGGAAAGTGTACTAATGCAGCAGAACAACAGAATAAGCAAAACTATCTAACAAAATCCTGTGCTTTGTTCTAACTGTCAGGTATTTCCACCGGAAGGCACAAGCAGCTGAGTATTATTTTCCCCAATGCTGTAGCCACCCATATTTCTTTGTTCAGGCTCCAGCTCTATGCCTGCTGGATCTGTGACCTGTGAAAGGAAGGCTACTGTACCACTTTGTCTTTGTGGCAGAATGAAGGAGAGGATGTTTCTACTGTTGTAGGGCTTAAGGGTGTGGAGACATGGGATATATCCCAAGATGGGTGAGGTTTAACCTACATCCAAAGGAGAGCCCAACCAAATGGCCCCTCTGTGGGTCATCCCCTCTGCTCATGCACTTTCTAGGAAAACAAAGCTGAGGGATGCTGGGTAGGGAGCAGTGAGGCAGGTGGCCAATGAGGGGTGAGACTTTCTAGTGCGACCCTGCCTGATGGATGCCAGGGGCCTGAGAATAGATCCCCACGGGAGTACTCAGTCCATAGCTGATGCCATTTGTATTCTGACTAGAATTATTTTCCTCAGAGTTAGATCCTACCAACTGCAAAATAAAGAAGTTGCCTAGGTGACGCAGAAGCACTTGTAACACTAAAGAAACCAACTGGGTTAATTCAGCTTTACAGTTCTTCTTCAGAAGACAGAAATAAGTTACAGTTTAAAGCAGTTACTTTGTTAATTAAATTCTTATTTTAGAATATTTTTAGCTTTGTAGGTACTCCTTGCGTCGCACACATCATTTCCCTTCAGAGTTCAATGACTAACATTAGTGTGGTACGTTTGTCACAGTTAATGAGCCAGTACTGATGATTTCTCTTTGAAGTCTGTGCTATATCAGATCTTCTTTGTTTTCTTCTCTCCCTCTTTATGTTTTAAGGCCCTGTTGGGATAGCATGTCGCACTTAACTGACTTGCTTGCTGGGGGCTCCAATCAATTAAGCTTTCATATAGGGTTGAACATACCTTTCTTACTTAATGACAGGTGACCTGAATGTTTTTGCACTGTAAGAGCTGTGATTTTATTTCATGCCGGGGTAGCTTGTGGGAACAGAGCTGTCTAGCAAAGGGCTCAACTTGAATCTGACAGCAGTGGTGTTATTTTGAAGGGTGGTAAGGGAAGTAATGGGGGAATTCTGTTCCAACAGTGCCTTAAATCATAAAGATCTCAGAAGGAAACATTAGCCCAGTCATGTTTCTAGGACATGGTAGTCCCAAAACAAGTAGATTGACTTTTTCTCATACTTTTAGTTTACCAATACACTCTGCATTGACTCAACATCCCACAGAACTTTTATCTCACTTAAAATTAAGCAATAATGAAGAATACAGACATGCCAAGCAAATTGGAATCAGCACATGGGTATTTTTTTCTTCACAAAGTGCACATTTTTATTATGTTTGCTGGTTATCTGAAATATTTGGAATGGGGACCATTTCCTGTAAAATGTTCCTGGTATTACACATTCCATTATAACTTGGGAAGAATGTGCTAACGTCTGTATAAAACAGAGGGCACGCTTGTGCTGCTTCCTCAGAGTGCACTAAGGTGGAGCTATACTATTTCTGCCTAAACATTCATAGCATCATGGGTCACTGCAGGAGTTGTGGTGATATACAGGCAGAGAGCCAAAGACTATCAGTGTAACTTGGCAAACTGTGTTCTATGTTCCAGGAATACTGGGTTGAAAACTGTAAGCGAATGTCAAATGATGTGTGTATCTGATGATACATGCTTTTGAGAAATCTGGAGCATACTAAGAATTAAAATATAAATTAATTACACAGATATGTTCATACATATGCATGCATTTAAATATACAAATATATCTATAAACACTTGTGTTTGCACACATGAACATCTATGATGTTGCTTGAGTGCAGTTTTGCTTGTTTATGTGAAAGACTATTCAGCAAACATTTAACTGTGTCCATTACCATGTTCCATATATTACACGGGCTTTCTTATTTATGCTTCTCGGCTACCTTGAAGGATGGGAGGTCACGCTCCCCTTTTTCAGCAATGTGGAACCATGAAGTAGCTTGCTCAACATCTCAGATCTAGAAAGCAACAAATACAAGATGAAAGACCAAGACCAGTTAAGTGCAGGCTTTTGCCAGAGAGGTGCCCTGGCTTCCCACGCACAGCCTCAATCATAGGTGGGTACCACAGACTTCCTAAGAATGATGAGGCACTCACAGGCGTTAAGGAGTGAACTTCCTGTTTCTTGGCCTCTCCTTCTGAGCACTTCCTTAAAACAAGTCATTTCAAGGAAGAAGAAGAGGCCCCTTTGCTGACATCTACGGCGAAGCAGTGCACCGCCGCTCTGCCTCAGCCTCATGATGGACTCCTGGTTCTGAGTTACCAGCTCCTCTCTTTGCCTTAGCTGTTTGGATTGGAGCTGCTTCCAGCTGCTTTCCAGAGCGCTCGGTTCTTTCAAACATAATGGAACTTTTTTTTCTTTTTTCTTTTTACCACACAATGGCTGAGTGGGTCCTCCTCGGAGCAGTCTTCAAAGTGTCTGCTCCTTCCAATTGCAGCATCTCAAGTGGACTTACACAACTTTCCTCACAGAAAACAGAAAAGGGAAACAAGCAAGCTGCAAGAGATTTGGATCCTAGCGAATCTGGTGACTGTTTCCCACCGCCAAACTAGGTGACTTCCTGCCCCTTCAGCTTGGCCAGAGACACAGCAGTTTCCCAATAATCTGTCAAGATTAATTTTGTACTTTTGGCATCTGCTAGAAAACTTGGAAAGTATTCTTTGTAATGAGGGAGGGCAAAATCAAAGCCAAATAGTAGGAAGTAGAAAGATCTTTCTCATATGAGGAGGACAAGAGATGGGGGACAGGAAAAGGGAAAAGAGATTGTGAAAATGAGAGTTGAAGAAAATGGAAATAGAAATTTTGCAAATGGGAAGGAAAGAAGCTCTGAAAGGAGCAAGTAAGGACGGGAGAGAAAGTGGGGAAAAAAGATGCGGGACACGCTGCGCACCCCGTAAGGTCGGCGCGAGCATTGTGTCCGGACAGCAGGTTCTAACTACGAAAGTTTAATGAGAAATGAACATTTTAATTTTTATTTTGAGTGTTTTAGGAAAAAGGTCAAAAAAAAAAAAAAAAAAAAAAAACATTCTCACAGCTCACTGTAAGCTGCTGACCCCTGGCCCGCCCATGGCAGGAGCAGACCCCGTCCTTCAAAAATGCAATCAATTACAGCGCACTTCCAGTCTCTCAGGGTTCTGGCCCTGTGTGGCTCACTCAGAAGTGTGCGTGCTAGGAAACGGAAATCAGCGTGCGAAGTCGGAGTGGAGAGCGTCATGAATAAAGACACAAACTGCGCCCAACCTGTCACAGGCAGGCTCACAAAAGAAAGTCAGCATAGTAAGCCGGGCATGGTGGCGCATGCCTGTAATCCCAGCACTCGGGAGGCTGAGGCAGGAGGGTTGTTGTGAGTTCGAGACCAGCCTGAGCTACAAAGTGAGCTTAAGGCCAGACTGAACTGCATAGTGAGACCCTGTCTCAAAAAAAAAAAAGAGAAAAAAAAAAAGAAAGTCAGCATAAAAGAAAAACTTAAGGAATTCAACCCCAGTTTAAAAAAAGAAATGAAAGACAAACCTTAAAAGTTCAAGGGTATTAAAGATCCACGCTTTGGATTTAAAGCTGTCTTAACAGAAAAGCGAAACCGAGTTCATCACAAGAGACCAGCTCTTCATCACGCAGAAAGTTTTTATTGCAGCTTTATGCTGCAGTTCTTGGAAGATAGATGACTTTTTACATGGCTGAAAAGTCTTGCAAAAATAGATGCTGTGTCTCTTTTCTGGCAGTGTGAGTGATGGTGAAGCCCGGCCTTGCAGACAAGCCTAACTGTTCTCTGGAAAGGTGGAGGAAAACTGCCTGTTCTGCTGGTACAAGTAGCCTTAGAAACACTGCAGGTGGCTGCAGATTGGACCCTCATTTTCCATGCAATTAATGCTGATTTATGTCAATACAGCAATACCAAGGGGCCACACCTAAAGGAGACTGCTGTTTCCTAGAACTATGTCTGCTAAAGCAGCCCAACCCCACATCCGAGCCAAGAGATCTCCTGGGCTGCTGTGAAGCAGAGAAGAGTCATTATCCAGCACCCCTGTGAGTCTCGGGGTCAAATGGGGACAATTACTCATTCTGGTAATTAACTCCTGCCTCCTTGCAAAGGACACACTTCTCTTCTGCTCTCTCTCTTCTCTGCCCCACACACGACATTAATAATAAATATTACTGGGCTAGAAGAGATAGCTCAATGGACTAAGCTCCTGCTTTGGCAAGTTCAGGGACCAGAGTTCGATCTCTGGTCCTGCATGCCATGTCATCCCCGCCCCT
Organism: Ctenomys sociabilis; assembly: GCA_004027165.1. NCBI lineage: Eukaryota > Metazoa > Chordata > Mammalia > Rodentia > Ctenomyidae > Ctenomys > Ctenomys sociabilis. The sequence continues at coordinate 100,885 of PVKA01002477.1, read as the reverse complement.
GGGGGTACGTGGTGATCCATGCCTGTACGTGGTAATCCCAGCCCTGGGAAGGCTGAAAACAGGAGGATCACTATGAGTCCAAGCTGCTGCACCAAAAACATAAAAAATAAAAATAAGATTAAATATTATTATCACCTTTTCCTACAATACAGATTAAATACATTTTGTTCTTTACAGGGAGAATTCACAGATAGTTTAGTCTCTTCTGTAATGTGATGGATTCAATTTTATTTATTTATTTATTTTCTTTTTTCGGGGGGGCTCAAGGGTCTACAGGGTGTTCAGGGTCTCACTGCATAGAGCAGACTCCTAGTGATCCTCCTGTTTATAGCCTCCCAAGAGCCAGGATTATAGGCATGTGCCACCATGCCCAGTTTCAATTGCCATCTCTGTGCACCCTGGTGGTAGGGCCAGCACAACAGGCCAGAGGATTGAACCCTCGTCCCCTGTGCTTACTTGCAGGTGCTTAATCCACTGAGCTATTTGACCAGCCCTTGATGAGTTGAATTTTATCCTCTCCAAAAATAAATACAGTTGACTTCCTCATCTCAGTACAGATATCGTTATCTAATGACCAAGTTTTGTTTCTTGACTTTAGTGAATTGGACACTAAATGAGGAACTGTGCATACTATTCAAACTACAATATTTATAACACAGAAATGGTCAAAGGAGAGTTCAATTTATGGTTGTGTTTTCATTTGCATAACTTAGAGGCAGTATTGTCATGTGTAACCAAATGTAAAACTACAATACCATACTATGCAGTGTAACCAGCAAAAAATGACAACGTTGTGTGGTACAGGAAGCCACTGTAAGGTCACATTGCCACTCACACTCCTGTGCTGTAAGTCTCATGCAGCAGTAAATCCAAGTGGTGGATCCTAATTCCAAACAGTGCACCTCATCCTAAATCTGAACAGTCACTAAGCAGAAAGGTCTTGAAACAAGGACTATCTGTATGTCAGAAGATGATCTTACTTGGAAATGCAGTTGATGTAGACGGAATTAGTTCACATGAGACCATAGTGAATTAGAGTGGTTCCCTAATTCAATACAACTGGTGCGCGGGCTAAGAGGCACAGCAAGAAGAAGGAGCAGAGAGGCACAGAATGGCTGGAACCTGCCCTGTCCAGAACTGTTGCATTGCTTCTGGCTTGGGAAGACAAAGAAGGGCCCTTCCTTGAAAGAGCTGAGGGCTCTTGGTCCTGCTTATACCTGGATTTAAGTTTCTAGAAACAACTGTCCATTGTCCATTTCCATTGTCTGAAGTCACCCAATGTGAGGTATATTTTTGACAGCCCTAGGAAAATAGTATAGCCTATATGATTTATTAAAAAAAATTAGTAGAGAATTTAGCAAATGACTTAATTTCATAACTTGTTATCAATAATTTGATGAAAATACTTAGTAATTTTGTCCACTCAAATATGTATATTTGGATATACTGCATTACTAAAAATTCTTAGTGGACAGACTGGCTTTAGTCTCTGGGAACATTGAGCTTTATTCCAGCTTTATCCCCTTTTCACAGTGCCAGCCAAAGCCTAAGTCATCTGCACTTTGCAGGGCAAGCCCACCATATTCATTAACCTGATGTCTGATGAGTTGGCTCAGTGGGTGACAGAAAAAAAATCTCAGAAGCCCTTTCTGCACTTGGAGCAGCTGGATAGCATTTGGTTCAAAGCAGACGCAGTGGGGGAGCGTAAAACCAGAGCACCGAGTCCAAACCGTGTGTGTCCCCAACTTGCTTTACTCTCAGCTAGAACCCAAATGTGTCCTTGTGCCCTGCAGTGCTTCCAAGTAGAAAGAGAAGCAAGGAGTGTTTAACTAGAGTGGAATCAGGCAGTGGCCTTTACCCAGAAAATTAAATACATTACTTTTACAGGACCCCAGGAGTGCCCTGTCAGAGTTCTTCCTGGACCACTGCAGGACTCCTGTTCAGGGGAGAGGTGACTCTGGTGTCAGTTTGCCTTCTGGTTGCCAATTTGCTGACTTGTTTTCAGGACACAGCGGTCCCATGGCCAGGCTTGTACATTTGCTTTGCCCTGTTTAGCACAAGAGTCTCAGAGCACAGTGAGTGTAAGAGCCAGGTGCTGTCCCTGAAATAGGGACTCATTAAAGATGATTCCTACGCTGTGTTAGGGAAACTTGCATAAATGATCCCTTTAAAAAAATCAGAGCTTGATATAAATAAGCTATGGAATATACCTCCTAAGAGAATGGGATCAGAGCTATATAAATACTAAAATAAAGAGGCAAAAAAAGTCTAGCATTGTTGATTTTAGAAGAAGGTTGGTAGTTTTTGCAAATTTTCTTTTTTAAGGGGTGAAGCCACATTTGAGAAAAACTCAATAAATCTATCTTTTTGAAAAGAAATCTGTTTCTGCGTTAAAACCTAGACACTCAACATGAAATATCAAAGAGTTCATCAAAATGTTTACATTTCATTTTGTAAATTTACTTTAAAGAGAGTATGATAATAATAAGTAAGACATTAGCAATGGTCCACATTTAGAAGAATGACATGAGACATATTCAACCATGGTTAGCAAAAGTAAAAGGGCTAAGAAAAAAATTAAGGTTTACTGAAAGTAAGCATTAATGTTTAATTATTTGACCAATCTTGCCTACCTATATCTGTTACTTCGAGCAACAAATTTGCTGATAAAAATATGTAATGTGACAGCCATAGTTAATTTTTTATTCTTGTTTTGAAATTCTGTACTGTAGGTATTGTTATATGTTACTCTGTTTCTGTCTTTGTTTGTGCTATTTATTTTTGTTTTTACTCTTTAAAATAAAAATGTTCACATTACAATCCATACCATAATTTGAAATTACCAACAAATATTATAAAAAATTATTAAACTCTTCTTTATTTCCCAGTAAATGAGAAGCAAAGTAACTTAAGCACCTTGTCCAAGGTCACAGGGTGAGGTAGTTATTCCCATCAGACTTGCTAATAGTAACAGACAAAAAAATAATAATAATTACAGAAGTTACTCAGATCTCTGCAACCGTCACAATGGCGTCTTCTGCCAGTGGGGAGGCTTATTTTGTGCAGGTCAGATTCAGACAGAATGCTCTTGGGTCCTGTGATGACAGTGACTCACCACTGAAAAAGCTTATTATGCGCAGTCACTAGTCCTGCGTTTGCTCGTCAAATTTCCCTGAAATGGAACCAACTCCGAGGTGATGGTTTTGGAAGCAGAAACTATTCCATCGGGTGAACCCACTAATGACGTGCTTCAGCGTAACGGGTTGAATGTTCTTCTCTGCTTTTAAAAATTCCCTTCTTCTCTTCCTTCCAAGCAAGTTGTTTACATGCACAGATTTTTTTTTTCTGCCTAGTTGAGATCATGAATTCGATTAATTATATTATGACCTTGCCAAAGATAAAATATAGTTACTGGATTCAGAAAAGATGAAAAAATTCTGACCCAGTGTCTTAACTTACAGAATAAGAAACTGAAACAACAGACTTGGCTTTCCAAGATCATAGTATGGAATGTGGGCTAGAATTTAAATACTTGAGAATTTACTCTGATTTCTTTAATGTCCAGTACTGCTCTCCCATGTTAGGTCAATCTTTCTAGAAGTTCAGTTTTATATTTCATTCTGTTTTTCTCTGGGAAAAATTGAGACTCTTAAGCTTGCCATTTAAGGCTCACTCCAATTTGGTTGAGGTTGTGACATTAATCATGAGGTCCTTATTAGTCTTCAGCATAAATACACTGCTATATCTATTTGATCCTTCATCTACTTCTCTGCATTATAATAAAGAATAGATGAGAAGTGCTTATTAGATGGATGAGAATACATACAGATATAATGCAGAAAATATCATAGCTATCTTCTTAGTCATCAGTCAGAACTTGAACAATGAGGGGTTCATTTTGGCTCACATTTCAGGTCAGGCTGGGCCAGCTCCAAAGGCACAAGAGCAAGCAGAGGAGCCAGAGGAGAAAAAGCTGCTAACCTTGAGTTGTCTCGGAAGCAGAGAGTCAAGGGAGGAGGCCTGGACCCTGCCCCCAGAGCCCTGCCTCTTCCACCCAGACCCTACCTCCTAATAGCAAGTCAGAGGCACTGCATCCTTCATTCAATTGCCTCCCCAAGGTCCTGCCTGTGAGGGCATGAGACTCTTGAGGGACAACTAAATATAAGTCATAATACTGCTACATCAGCTAATTTAGTGAGCAGTATTCCTATATAATCCCCCCTCCTAAAAAAATAGGCTCTGAGTTACAGAATTCTATAGAGGTATAAAGCAGGAAAAATAGAGGTAAAAATAAAATGTCATAAAAGAGGGCCAGCACCAGTGCCTCATCGTTTATGTAAAACCATGTGATGCTACAAAGGGTGTAGACTCTAAAAGTAGGTCACAGTTGGTTTCCAAAAGTTTTGAATGAAAAGTGGAAACCTGCCAGAAAGTGGTGACTCATGCAGTTATCAGTGGGATGCGTGAGCCATCACATTGGATTATGCGTCTTCAGTAGGAATGCAAATTCTAGATTCTGAACCCACGACAAAAAACCAGGACCAGGGTCACTCCCCTGACAAGACCCAGCCCGGACAAAGATGATGCCACCCTCCACGGACGCCTTAGTGCTGTGTGACCCAAACCTGTAGACATTTGGTTCCTGGATGCAATGAAAGGTAATTCTTATTCCTTGTGACTTTGGGTTGTCACTAGTCATAGCAAGAGTTTGAAGCAAAACATCTAAACAAATGTGTGTGTATATATATATATATATATATATATATATATATATATATATATATATGAATGTATTAGGCATGATGGAAATGTATAGTGAATGCTTATATTAAAACCAGATTCTTATGGCAGAAGATAGGTTGTTGTTATTAAAACCCCACAAAATATTTCCTGTTTGCCTCAAACACACTCATCTCATCTGTCCTCCCACTTTCTGAAGCAGTTCCAAAAGTCCTGTTTTATGTATGTATGTATGTATGTATGTATGTATGTATGTATGTTTTGGTGGAACTGGGAATTGAACTCAGGCCCTTGCACTTGCCAAGGAAGCTCTTATTCTACTGAGCCATCACCCCGGACCCTGGAAGTCCTCTTTTATGAGTGCTTTTAGAAGGTATGGCCCAAAAGAAGGCAAATGCTGCAGCCAAGCGCCCTGCCAAGGAAAGGCATTTGAAAAATCATTACAGCGCATTGTCATCCACTGTACCAACCCAATCTGACACCAAGAAACTTCTGAATATTCCACAAAACCAAACTGACCATGGGAGGTGAGCATTTTAGATTGATTCAACGCAAACACAGAAGAATGCTTCCAGAACTGCTTCTGAATGTGGCAAGAATATGGGATAAGGTGCTTGCAGCAAGAGGAGCATTCTGAGGGTTGTTAATGCCAATGTGTGCCAGTAACTTAAAAATTGCTTGTATCATAGTAATTTTTAAAATTTAAAAACAGTGTATTTTTCGGTTATGCCACAGGCTACACATCTATGCAGCCACACATGAGCCATTCCCCTTCTCCATTTCTACCTAAATCCTAGCTTTCTTTTCTAGGAAAAGAGAGGGCCATACCCTATTTTCTTTGTATACATTCCTCCCCTTGAATGGTTTCTCTACTCCTATCTATATTGTTTTAAAATCGTCCACACAGTTCTTCCAGAGGGGAGATTCAAATCACCGTGGAAAACTAAAACAATAAATAACAGGACAAAAACCAGTTTAAATGTGCTGGCATGTAGGTACAAAACCTAGGGGTCTATTAGGTTAATCAGTATTATGAAGAAAATATAATTTGGAGAATATTTTCATTACTCTCATATGGACATTCATCTAAACATAGGAAAAATGAGATGAAAACAGAAACTCAAAAGGGCAGCCTTTTATATAGAGATAAGAGATATTTACCAGATACATTCATAACGTTGACAGAACACCAATAAAATTTGTTGCCTTAAGCCTAAATTGAACTACTGAATGAGTGAAATGCTATTCTACAGCAGTTCTAGTTAATGTACCTTCTTAAAGGTTTTTTTTTTTTTTTAAGAAGCATATGGATTAAGTTCCAATACTATTTGTTGAAGAAGGTGTTGGAAATTTTTTTCAGACTTACAATGCATTGTATTTTATACAAACATGCTATTATATATAACATAGAAGCCTTCACATATTGAATATTAGAGAATATTTAACATATGCAACTATAAATATTAAAATTTTTAGGCATCACAATGCTATTGCTAAACCTCTTGCCTTATGAGTTATTATTTAAGGAAGTAATCAGTTTTCTCTGTTACAAAACCGAATTTGTAAGCTCTTTGTGAGGACAGGGCTTGCTCCTTGTCGTTGCATTTAAATTGTATCTGACTGATTCTCATAGTGACTTGTGCTGTCTCCAGCTCACAAAACAGAAAGATGACTCCCTTCCCCGGAAACCAAGCTCAGCTCATGCAAAATGAGTATGTACAAGATGAGCGACATCATTCCAGAGCAAAGAGCTCAAACCAAATATGAAAGGAAGGCACATGCTGAGGCATCTGCTTCAGAATGTCTGGACTTCTGGCTTCCGAGGGTAGCTGCCAGACATGTGGAAATATTAAGCTAGATTTACTGCCCAGTCTCCCTGCACTGTCTGCTGTACACTTCTGCCATGAGGCCAATCTGTTTCCTAACTTCAGTCCATCTGACAACTGAGCGAAAAGAAAACGAAAAGCTCTAGGCAGGTTTTGAGTCAGAGGTGAATCTGCCTTCCCTATGAGATCCCAGTATAGCAATTTTTAAGAGAAAGCTGCTATCTTTATATCTCCTTGGACATCATTTGTAGTCCTTTGAACCAACTGTTTTCTTACTTAACGAATTGGCCCACATTAAGGGCTCCTTGTCAGGTCCCTAAGAAAACAAAATGCCTTGTTCATTTACATAGAGTTAACAGATGTTTCCTCCCAACAAGACAAAAATTGGGAAATAATTCTCAAGCTCAATTCATTCAGTGTAGCTTTGAAAATTCTGGCTAATAAGAATCCCAAAAGGATATGCTGTCAGTTGTTTATATAAATGGACTTGGTTATAAAAACATGTTTATGAACGACCATTCATCTTTTGTTTCCTGCATACTGAGTTTCAGTTTAACTATTATTTCAGACACACACATTATGGGCTTCTATTATTTATCTGTTTCTGTTGTGATAAAATCGGGATTCATAAACAGACCGGCAGTATACATGTCAAGCTTTCTTTATTGTCTTGATTCAACTTTACTTCAGAAGTTGAAAATAAAAATCTGAAAGTGAAATATTTTCTCCTAGAGGTCACTGTGTAATCCTCGTTTGTCTGGCAGAGATCATTTTTGCTCTGTGTCTTTCAATCTGGAAATGATGAGCAAAAGTTTTCCAAAGGTTCTTAGATTTGTTTTCTCTTTTGTCAGTTGTGACAAGTCTTCTCCACGTGGTAGAGTGGTGTGTAAGCCCTACTGCTGGGGTGAGCAGGCCCTAAAACAGTCAAATTACAGTGACAATGATTCTCTATGGGACCACTTCTCAGGACTCCATAGCTTGTGTTATGTATTTTAACAACCTAATAAACTAAACTGTACAAAACCTAGTAGACCACCTGCATATGCAAACTGATTGTAAAACTAAATAAACATCTTGAAACTACCTTTGCTCTTTGGGCTCTGGCCCTTTTAGAGTTATCCTAGGGTAAGATACTTCATGGAAATGGATTTTGCACATTCAGGTAGATTTTCAAGAGAACCACAGCTCTTGGAATCACTTAATATTCAATTAATTCATTAAGTGGTAGTTTAATGTTTCTATAAACAAAAAATAGAGCCGTCCTTGAAACCAACTGAAAGTTTTGAGTTTGGCTTATAAATAATGCTCATGCTAGCACTGCTTGAGCTCTCTGAAAAAATCATCCAAAATAACTTACACTATGGATATTTATTAAACACCTACTGTGTTTCACGCTATCATATCATTCATGGTGCTGGGACTCTAGCTCAAAACAAAAATCCTTTATGTCGTTGTGAGGTGTGAAAGACACACAATAAATGATAAAATATACAGGCTATGCTATGTGGTAATTACTGATAAGAAGAAAAATAATTATCAGGGAAATACAATGCAGACGCATCAGCTGCATCATGGTTTGGCACCCTGGCCACTGACCACTGACCACTGACCACTGACCACTACTTCACAGCGAGAAGTGAGCAGATGAACACTTGAGGATGATTCTTCTGTGTATTTGTAGCCACTCTGCATCACCTGTGTTGATCCCTGAGCCCTGATTGCTGCCAGGTCAGAAGGGTGAAAGGTTTTTACAGAAATGTGATCCCCCTCAAGTTGTGTGTGCCCGAGAAACTAATCTGGTGGAAACAGAGATGGGGTAAACAACAATGCAATGTGCTTGAATCATCCCTAAACCATTGCTCTGCACCATCTGTGTAAAATCTGCCTTCCAGGAAACCGCTTCCTGATGCCAAAAGTGTGGAGTCCCCCTCAGCTGGGTGACCTCTGAGGCAGGATGAATGTAGACGTTTCACTAATGGGAATGGGCCCTGTGTTTATTGGAATGAGAACATTCTAGGCAGATGAAAACCAGGGCAGAGCCTCCTAGCAAGCATGGAAAGCTGAAGTGGGCCTCCTGCTCATGAGCACTCATCACCTGGAGTTCCTGCTGTGCAGACAACAGCTGACGGCAGTGCCACCCACCACCTCCTTAGATCCATCGCCGTGTTCGTACCAAGGCCACGGCTCTCAGGAGCTGCTCATAAAAGGTGCCTGAGTGCACGTGGTGGGGGCAGCTGTGCAAACCCTTCCTTGGGATAGCAGGAACTCCTCTAAAGATGACTTGGACCCAAAGACTCCCTTTCAGACTGAAATATGTTTAGAATGACTCAGTCATCTAAGAATCTTCTAAAATAACAGTTTCTCTACAACTGCCATGGTTTGGAGTTCTTGTTAGTGGAATAATATAATACAGGACACATTTTATAATACCATTTTTATAATGATTCACCCAAAGAATTATTTAGAGCAAGTTTAGGAAAGGTATCCACACACTAAATACTGAAGAATCCAGCTGAGGGCCTGCAGCTCATAACAATGCCTCCCATAAGTTCAACTGGAGACCTAGAGACCACCACAACAATGTTTCACGGATGTGTGCTGGAAAGGCCCAAAGGTCAGTGGTGGAAGCTAGGAAGTCTATGCCAGCAGGATAAAGGATCTGTGCTAGCAGGCTGAGGGATCTAAATTTGAAACAGGAAGCAATGTTCAAGTTAAACATTAGAGCTCTCCCAAAAGTACCACTGCCATCCTCAGCAACAGTGAGGTCCAAAGTGCCTCCAGAGATGAGGAAAGCTGACTTCCCATCGGGAAAGCTAATTTGACAAGCTTCTCCATGAGGCTGAGAGGTGCACTATTTTTCCGTCTGGAGCCAAGAAACAAGAGCTCCTCCAAAGTTCACAGGGAAGACCAGCATAAGAAGGTCCTCCAGCACAACAGCCCAAGAGAACTAGGAGCTGCCAATAGCTCCAAAAGCTTCTTCAAACAGCATCCCCAACACCATTCTGGCAGCTTCTCCTGTCAATCCCCTTTTGGTGTACTCAGACCCGTGTCATGGCATGAACAGCCTCTGCCAACTTATTTCCATTTTTGCCCTTAGCTCACTGGCACTGTGAGGACCTGAGAACAAAACATCTCCCCCCAAGTGCTTCACCAGAGGAGTGCATAGCTTCTCACAGGACAGGCTATGTTTCTAGTGTGACCCCCATGAACAACTTCCTGAGCAAACTTCACACTGCTCAAGCACAAAATTAAGTTTCTTCTACCCAGTACCTAAGGAAAGGCTCTAGTCTGAACTCTTCTAAATCATTTACTAAGAAAAATCAAGGTCTAATAGTCATGAGTATGATTCTCCAATGGCCTGCAAGTATCTTCCCCAAGGACCTGAGAATCATTCCTTTGAAATCTGATTATCAGGAACAATATAGCACTTCTGACTTTCCAGCTCTGTGGGAAGATGGAACCCTAACTTTAATCACCAGCATCCAACAGACACAGTTGGCCTCTGGGCAAATTTTTCACTTCTTTGATTCTAAGTCTCTGTTCTTTGCTCTACCTGACTCTCTTTAAAGTGCCCAAATCAGGTCTCTACAAATCAGTGAATCTCAGCTTCCTTCCTACTGTCAGTAGTTCCTGAGTCAAGCCCGTTAGCTAATGCCAGGCTCCATTTATTGGGGACAGCTTCTCCCTATAAATCTCTTGTCCACCTCTCCCTAGTTGGCAGCTGTGGCTTAGAGGCTCTGAATGGCACAGGTCCCAGCATGAGAGGGAGCTAAGATGTGGGATTGTGCCGGGAGCAGGGCTCACGCCATGGCAAGGAAGGAAACTTTAATGCTGAGTCCCACACGGAGGAAGTAGCTTTGAGTGGAGGATTGGTAGTGGCCACCGGGTAGGGTGGAGCACAATGCTGGGAGCCACAGCAGGAGGACACTGCAGCATCAGTGCCACACACTGACCCACTGTGCCACTGGGGTCCACAGCTACTGCAGCAATGAAAAGGAAAGGTGGCTCAGAAAGGGCAGGGCAGGGGCCACGAGAAGTCATCAAACTCTAGATATATTTTGGAAGTGGAATCAAAACTATTTACTAAATGCAAAACAGACTAAATTGTAAAAGAAAACAAAAAGTCAATGAAGAAAATAAAGCCATCGTCATAACTGTCTAGATTCCAGTTTCATCTGCAAGGGGATAGGTGTGGGTCAAAACATCAAAAGTCCAGTCTTAGTAGAATGATGTACAGATAACCAAGTATGTGAGAATCGTGTTTGTTAGCTGCATATGAAAAAGTTTTAGTGAGAAAAATATTAGCTGGAGAAAAAAACAAAAGATGCAAATTGCAGTAGGGTAATAGCTAAAATAATATATTCAGCTTCACATGAAATTTACTGAATTTAAAATTCTATGATATTGTCTCCCACATCTTATGGTCTGAATCTCAAAGCACGAACAGTGTATATTAATACAGGGGAAGGAAACTTCCAACCTGAAACATCACTGGGAAAGTTCATGTTCTCTAAAATGGAAGAATGAATTTTAGGAACAATGGAGGTTAAGAGAAGAGTATATTTATTGGAGGAAAGAAAGCTCCTCTGAGAGAAGGACAGAAGGGGGTACCCAAGCTGGTTGCCCAGGGAACTGCCTCTTCCAGGGATTTTTATAGAGTGAAAAACCACATGGCGAGGTGGGTCTAAGGTGGAGAACATAATAACTCACTTAGGTGGGCATTAAATGGGACAAAACTATGGTTAATCAATAGGGTTACAAGCACCATCACCCCAGTGCAATTGTTTAAACCCAGGTCCTAATGAAGAAGTAAGTCAAGTAGCAAGTGGGCATAAATATAGAACAGGAGTTTAACCAGTAGCCAGTAGCATTTGGATTAGTGACTCTCCTTGGCTTCCTCAAGGTGATGATCAATCCCAGATGCTTATCTTTAGGCAGGTCAGCATTTGTTCCATCTTTAGCCTTTAATTCTGGCCCACAGCAGGAGTGTTTGCCTTTCACACAGTTGCAACATATCTTGTCTTCCACGTGGATCCTTGAGGGCCTAGTCCTGTCTGACTGCCTATAATATTTCTATCTAATTCATCTGCTTACAGCCTATGTTCAGCCAGGATTGAAGAGATACCTCTGCTAAAGCTTCAGAGCCTTAAAATCCTGGGAATCCATGTGCCCTTCAGAACAAACTAATCCAGCAGAACAATTGATCTTAAAATTTCAAACTTCATTAACATTGGTATTTTAGATATCTTTATTCGTTCACTATTTTTTTGCCTAAATGTTGCTTTAAAATCTCTGGTAACACACTGTAATCTATAGTTGAATTTTTGATTTCCTCAACCCTGAATTGTTCCTTATCAACCTTACCTCCACCTACGCCTCATATTGAATTTAAATTGACATCTTGCCAATGAAATAAATGCCTGCTTTCTCAGTGTTATGGCTTGTGTCTAGTTGTCCCCCCAAAGCCTCATGGGGTGGGGCTTCTAGAGTTTATCAGTAACTGATGATCCCCTGGGATTATGTGTGATTCAAGGTTGAGATTATGGGTTTTAGTACTGCTGGGATTATGGGGGGGAGTACTTCTCGCAGCCTGGGGCAGAGGGCCTGAATGTAATATAAGACAGAGAGACTTTCTTTAGCTATTTGCTCTTTGCTGTCATTGATGCTGCTCTTGTGCCCCTCTGCCTTGGAGCCAGCTGAATATGGACTGAACCCTCCAGTAACTGTGAGCTAAATAAACCTTTCCTTCCTTCATTTTGGGTGTTGGGTATTTGTCCCAGCAATGAGAGAAGAGTAACTAAGACACTCAGGGCGGCTTGATCTCTCAAACAAGTATTTATTTAATCAAAGATGGAAAGCTAAATCAACACATAACCTTACCTTAGAGCTGTTCCTTCTATCTAAAATAAAAATAAAAACTTATTTCCATGATACAAAAAAAATTTTTTTTTTGTATCATGGAAATGCATCCTACTGAATAGATCATTATGTTACCCCAATGGCCAATGACAATTTATTTTCATGAACTAGTTCTGTTTAGTTTTCCATTATTAATTGCTATTTGATTTATAAAAAAGTATGGAGGGGTCGGGGAGATGGTTCAGTGGAATAAGTGCTTCCCTGCACTGAACCTGAGTTCAGTCCCCGGTTCTGCCAAAAAAAAAAAAAAAAGAAAGAAATTGGTTAGGAAGTAGTATTTAGAAACACTGGTTGAAATATTGACTTTCCATTTGGCAATAAATTCATAAACTTCAATGGAGACAGAATATCAAATCTGTAAAGCTATTTCAACATAGTATATTGCTAAGCCCTTTACCTCCTTGGTAGAAGCAAAACAGTAACAAAGATGATGTTCTTGAAAAATCAACAAGGAAAGCTCTGAGGTTTCAGTTGGAGTCTAACACATAGTAACGCAAAACAACTGATGAAGGATTTTAAGCCAGTCTTATAAGCTCATGGAGCCCAGCTATCAATGTGGAGAAAGAAAATGAGGACTGTGGAATCTGTTGAATGAACTATGGAGAAAGGACAGCCCTACAACCTATCAAGGATGGGAAGAGAGGAAAAGCCAAACAGATGGTCTCTTGATCATGGAGAAATGGACTGACTTTGGAGGAGAAGTATACAATGTTTAAGGGTCCTGCCAGAGGGATTTCTTAACCAGTTCCCTGTGTGGCTGTCACTATAAATCCTCTTCTCCTCCTCACAAAATATGCATCAGAATCTACACTATTTATTAATATATATATTTTTTAAATGTCAGTGTATGTATTGCGACATTGTGTGGTTGAGGTTGTTGGGTTAGGCAGGTGAAGTATTGAGTCTTATTTCAACATTGTCCTTGAGGTTGCCCTTGGAAGAAGTCATAAGTGAGTTAAAGAGAGTATAATAACAATTCATCAATAGTAATATTTACAGTGCTTGGACAAGGTCAGGGGTATGCTTAATTCTCACAATAGATAATTTTTTAATAAAATCCTACCTTGTACCATTTGTAAGCGTTGAGGAAAATTCATATACATTTAATGGAGAGAATAACACATGATATCACAATATAGTAGGTGCCTGTAGAAGAAAATAAAGATAACTACGTAGAGCTTTAGGCTATTTTAAGTATTTGGCATCTATTATATTTTGTTGATTGATTTTTTTGTTTTTAATTTTTAATAAAAAAATATTGGGCACAATGAGATGTTTTAATATGTATTTACAGGAAGGATTAATTTTGCTAATTTGAAAGTCAATCCCCAGGAGTTATGTAGGGAAAGATAGATGTTGATCAAAGTATTCGAAGTTTCAGTCAGAAACTAGAAAGAATACTAATTAACTTCAACTCAGGGACAACTGGAACATTTTCCCATTTTAAAAAATTACTAGAAGTGAAACATAAAACAGTTGCTGGTGACAGGGAAATTTTTTAAAAAGTAGATTAGTTATGAAAGAAGATAATCTGTAAGAAAACATGAATGGTAGAAAACATGAATGGTAGTCTCAGGAACCTGGAAATTTTCAGCTAGAATAAAGTAGATATATTCAAGAGGATACAGGGCTCAGTAATGTTAGATACTGAGAGAGGGAGAGAGAGATGAAGAAACATAAACGATGCCAAAATCTTAGCTTTAAATAGTCAGCTGAAAACTGAAGAAGAGAAAGCTGAATGGAGAACATCACTGTGAGGTGGCTTATTTTAAAGTGTCAGAGGTATAGCTCCTTGATGTACTGGTTTGATATTCATGACTAGGCCAACGTAGATATACATTTGGAAGTCAAGGGCTAATCAACCTTCACTCTCCTCTTTTCCATTGCTAACAAGGTTTGACTTTTCCAACAGATAATCGGCTAAACAAAAAATGTACTCCATCTCTATATCCCTACCATAGTAGTTTGCTCCCGTGATTCTGGGGCTATGGAAGGAAACTTCTTCCAGGAGTGGAGGGAAGGCATTTCATAAAGAGATGCACTCTTCTGCTCAAGTCTTACGTGTTTTCCTATTTATTTCTGCCTGGTGTCAAGTACTGAATGTTGGTGTCCCCAGACTTATACATTTAAATCTATTCCAGGCCCTGCCACTGAAGTACTGGTATTAGGAGGGATGGCCTTTGGGATGGGATTAGGTTCATGAGAGCAAAAGCCTTATACATGGGATGAGTGACTTATCAAGGGATTTCTGTGCAGATCTCTTTCCATCATGTGAAGATACAAAATGATAACAATTAGCAACCTGGGAGAGGTCCCATATCAAACCTGACTGTATTGGCACCCACATCTCAGAGTCTCAGAATGCAAACTAGAAACATGTGTTTGTTATCTATAAATTATTTCAAGTGTATTAGACACTTTCTTGTCACTGAAACAAAATGCCTCACACCCATAACTTGAAGGAAGACAGTTGATTTTGGCTCACAGTTTCAGTGGGTTCAGTCCATGTTCACTGCCCCGCAGGGCAGCGACAGCATGAGAGAAGGCCAAAGCAGAGGAAAAGCTCTCATTTCATGACTTCCTGGACACAGAGAGAGGGTAGTTTCCAGGCATAAGGATACAAGTTTCCCTAATCCGTAATTGAAATTATGGGATGAGTGATTCTGGGGATCAGGAAGCAATTATGTTTGATGAAAACTAAGCAACTTGGAAATGGAAATAGTTTTTTAGAAGAAGAAATGGTGGAAAAATAAGATGAGAATATACAGCTAAAATCCTAGAAAAAAATGCTGACATATTATAGCCTAAGGATATAGGAAAAAATAATTTTCAACTAAGTATAGCTTATTGGTTAAATAAGGCAAATAAATTAGTGAAACTGCTTAGTGTTTTCCAAATGCAATATCCAAGATAACTATTTTTTTTCTTTTGTGTTTTAGGGAAAGGACTACAGGGTGTTCAGGGTCTCACTACCTGATCGGACTTGTGATGATCTACCTGTTTACATCCTCCCAAGGGTTGGGATTATGGGTGCACACCACTATTCCAAGTCTCAATTACAATCTCAGCATGATTCAGGGGCAGGCCTGGAAATCAAACCGTGGACCCCTGCACCTGCTTGCAGGCTCGTTAATCCACCGAGCTATTTGGCAGGCCCTTCCAAGCTAAATTGAATTTAATATTTAATGTAAATTAAGTAAATCAGATATGAGATAGAAATCAAAATATCTTTCAGTTGAGCCATCAACCCATCCTGCAACATCAAGGATATTATATCTTTCCTCTACTTGATTCTGTTCTATGATCTCTCTGCTATTTTTTGTACTCTCTTTGGAACTCTTTAAATTTCTCCAAGGTAGTGATACCACATAATCTCATTTTCAGCAGAGTAAAATTTTAATACTTTGAATAATTAACTGATAATTTCACATTTTTTTCAGAGACATCAATACTCCAAAAGTGATTGTTTCTAAAATTCTACATAATCACGTAAAATATTCATCCTTTATCTGACTGAGAAAAATCCAGCAGCAACTTCACCATCACCATATTTATAATTTTCCTCTGCACTAAAGAAACTATTACTACCTGAACATAACTTTTCTTGACACATTGACCATCTCTAAATATATGTACAATTATTTACATAATTGCACAAAGACTCGTAAGGAGTTGAATCACTAGGTCCCTTTTATGGTTAGGTAGAATGCATTTTATAAAGATGAATGTCATAGAACATTTATTTTTACTTCAGGCCATGCCCACTGTCCAGAAGGCAATAAAATATTCATTTTCTGCTGTCCTCCCTTTGTTTGGGGGTAACGAGCTGTTGTGTGGAACCATAAAACATCATTACACTAAGGAGCTTTGAGACCACTCCTGATTCACCTCCTGCCGAGTGAGGAGTGTCTCTGGGGCATCACCGGGCTCCTTGTGTTCAGTGACCAATCCTATCCCCAAAATGTGGTGAGCCAGACCTCGTGTAGCACTGAGAAAGTGAAGTGTTCACATAGAAACATTCTCTCAACTGCCATGTGTTATCTGGTACAGAAAGAATGTCAATCTCCGGTTGTTTAGATTTCTCTGGCTTTTCTCTTGGAAGTGAAATTCTGATAGCTTACACATTCTAAGTTGTGCTGAAGAGGAGAAGCAACAAGCTATTTGGAAAGGTGGTTTGCCTTTTGCAATGGTAAAATCTGTAAGACTAAAGTAATTCTGCACTTGTTTTCTGCTGCTTTATGACAAATTCTGATGAATTTAATGGTTTAAAACACCCTTTTAAAATCTCACAGTTTCTCTAGGTGCAAAATTCAGACACAACATAATTGAATTTTCTGTTCAAAGTTATAAGGATTAAAATCAAGATGTTGGCTCACTTCAGCTTATCTAGACCATGGTATCCTCTTCCAAGATTATTCAAGCTATTGAGGGAATTCATTTCCTGGTATTTGCGGGCTTCCTGGTTTCACCTGCTACCACACAGTTTCTCTTGCTAGTAGTAGGTGTCACTCCCGGCTCCTAGGTATTTTGACCTCATGGTCAGTTGTTTGTTTTCTTCAAAACCATCAATAAATGACAGTGGTTCTGTGTTGTGCTTGGGAATTACGAGGGGAACACTACAGGCCTCATAACTTATAGTTACTTTACAACAGCTACCCTAAGAATCATACAAAAAATTGCAGGAAATCTTTCCACACACTAAAGACCAAACTTAGGCAGTGGATTAAAACACCTACTTAGGCAGACATAGGGACCAGTGTTTGAACCCCTAAACACTGAGATGGTGACTGAGAGTGGGTGTACTAGTGCGTGCCTGTAATCTCCGCACTAAGAAGGCTGAAAACAGGAGGATCAGTACAAGTCCAAACTGTAGTGAGACCCTGTACTAAATACAAATAATAATAATAATAATAATAATAATAACAATGACCAAACAATCCAGATGATCATCTTTCAGAATGTATTTACTCTTTCAGGTTCTCAATACGATGTTTGCACATGCAAGTCTGATTTATTTAACTTACCAACACAGTTTCTAGTTGCACCCATTTGCCTATAAAAGCCTCAAAGTTATCTTTATTATTGCTGGCTAGTACTCCATTGTGTAAAAATACATCTTTTTATTCCACTCTTCAGTTAACGGGCATCTGGGTTGTTTCCAAGATTCAACTATGACAAGTCGCCCTGCTATAAACATGGGTGCACGTACATCTCTGCAGCGGTGTCAGTTCTTTTGGAAAAATACCTATGAGGGGAACAGCTGGTGTCTCAGTTACTCTTCTGTCATGGCTGGGACAAATACCTGGCACTGAAATTGAAGGAAGGAAATGTTTTTTCAGCTCATAACTCCTGGAGGTTTCAGTCCATACTCAGCTGGCTCCAAGGCAGCCTGGCACATGGCAGAGAGCAAGAACACAAAAGGAGGAGAAGCAGCAGCTCAAGCAGCTCAAGCAGCTCAAGCAGCTCAAGCAGCTCAAGCAGCTAAGCTCTCCTTCCTCTTACACTGAAATGAAAATTACCTGCCCCGGGGCAGGTGCAGAATCACACCCACAATAGTCAGCTATACACAAACCATAACAGTTGGCTTGAATTTATTCAACAGGAAGGAAAACATAGGATGAGAAAAAGAATGAAAGGTAGAAGGAAAAATTATATGTTTACGTATATATGCAGGATAGTTTACATAATTGTACTGTTAATTTTTGCTGGTCTTTATAAAAAAGCAGCTAATGCTTAAATTTTTTTCTTTTTAATCTTGGCTTTTTAATTTTTTTATAACATAATTTTTGTTTGCAGGGAGGGTTGTTTGTTTGTTTTAACCAATTTTGGAGGTTTATATCTCGTAACCTAAACGACTAATTTGAAGATAACATGTAATACAGCAGCAACTGTTGAATGCCTATTACTCTGTTCAAGGAAGGTTTGTGCCAGTTTTAATAAATTTCTCTTGTTGTTGTTGCTTTACTGTTTTGTATTGTTTAAAAATAAATTTAAAAAATATAAGAAATCTACCCGAGGGCCTGGATGCCATGGTAATGTCCTGCATGCGTCCTCCTGAAGAACTCAAGTCCACCACGATGTCCGCCATGAGTCTGACTGGAGGACTAGAGTCCATGCCAGCGTCTTACGTAGGCCTATGTCACGGAGCATGCTGGGAAGGCCTACAGACTGGTGGTGGAGGCTAGAAAGTCTGTGACGGCGGGACGAAGGATCTGCGCTTGCAGGCTCAGGGATCTGCCCTGGAGCCGGGAAATGATGCTCAAGCAGGACCTGGAGCTGCCCTGAAAAGCACCACAGCCACCGCCAACCTCAGCAGCAGTGAGGTCTCAAGCTCCTCTGATGATGGGAACAGCTTAGCTCATATCAGGAAAGCAGGCATGACAATATTCTCCAGGGCATCTGACAACGCAGTATCTTCTCTTGGAGACAGGAAGTCATGTTCAAAGAGCCAGTGCTCCCCAAAGTGAACTAGAGCTATTCTCAGTTACAAACAATAAGGGTCCACGCTCCTTCAGTAATGAGGACAGCCCCACCGAAAAATCCAAGGAGAACATCCTGACCTCTCCATTGGTGATGTCGTGAAGAAACTTGGAGAAATGCGCACTAATAGTGAAGCAGATGACAAGCAGCCGTATGAAAAGAAAGCTGCTGAGCTGAAGGAGAAGTAAGAAAAGGACATCGCTGCCTCCCAGGCTAAAGGAAAAGCTGATGTAGCAAACAAGGGAGTTGTCAAGGCTGAAAAAAGCAAGCAAAAGAAGGAAGATGAGGAGGAAGAGCAAGATGAAGAGGAGGAAGAAGATGAAGAGGAAGAAGAAGATGAAGAGGGTGAGGATGCAACAGAAGATGATGATGAATAAGTTGGTTCTAGTGCTGATTTTTTTCTTGTCTATAAAGCATTTAACCCCCTGCATACAACTCACTCCTTTTGAAGAAAAAAAAATTGAAATGTAAGGTTGTGTAAGATTTTTTTTTAAACCCTACAGTGTCTTCTTTTTTGAATAGTTAACACACTACTGAGTGTATGTTTAGAGAACCACGGACTGGTGATATTTTCAATAGCCACTAACCTTGTTTGGTGCAGGATGGGGATTGTAAATTGGCCTGGAAATTTAAAGCAGGTTCTTGTTCGTGCACCGCATAATTAGTTATATATGGGGATGGTAGTTTTTCATTTTCAATTGTCTCTGATGCAGCTTATGTGAAATAATTGTTCTGCTAACTAAATACCACTCTGTAATTGCAAAAATAAAAGTTGCAACTATTGTGTTGATATTCTGGATGCTTCTAAGTAAATACTATTTTTATTAGAAAATAATGAGAACCTCCCAGACCTAGAGAAATCATTCCTACAATTTATTTGGAATGAGAAAAGACCTAGAATAGCAAAGGCAACCTTGGCCAACAAACACAAGACAGGAGGCATTACAATTCCAGACTTGAAATTATACTACAAATCTATTGTGATAAAATCAGCATGGTTTTGGCAACAAAATAGACCTGAGGACCAATGGAATAGACTAGAAGGTGCAGAGGCCTCTACGAACACAGTCAACCACTTGATCTTCTTCCAAACATGCTTCCTGGAAGAAAGATAGCCTCTTTAACAAATGATGCTAGAAAAATTGTCTCGCCACATGTTGAAAACTAAAACTTGACTCAGGTCTATCACCATGCACTAAGGTAAAGTCAAAATGGATTAAAGATCTTAACATTAAAATAGAACCACTCAATCTCCTGGAAGAGAAAGTAGGAGAAACTCTTGAAGACATAGGCAAAGAGTTCATGAACAAAAATGTATTTGCATGGGAAACACTTGAAAGAACTAATAACTGGGACTACTTGTTATTGAGAAGTTTTTACATGTCAAAAGAAATTACCAACAAAGTGAAAAGAAAACCCACAAATTTTGAAAAAAATCCTAACTCATAAGCACTTAGACAAAGGTCTGCTCTCTAGAATTTATAAATAACTAAAAAATATCAGAGCCCCTAAATTTAAAGACTCAGTCCATAAATGCTCATCCAAGATGAACACACACTACTCAGAGGATGAAATTAAAGAAGCTAATAAATATATGAAAAAATGCTCCACATCACTAGCCATCCATGAAATGCATATTAAAACAGCACTGAGATACCATCTCACCTCAGAAAGAATTGCTATCATAAAAAAGTCAACAAACAACAAATGTTGGAGAGGTTGTGGGGAAAAGGGAACCCTTTTCCACTGCTGGTGGGAATGTAGACTGATGCAACCATTAAGGAAATCAGTGTGGAGACTCCTTAAAAAATAGGACTGGAAATCCCATTCAAGCCAGCTTTACCCCTTCTGGAAATTTTCTCAGAAGAAAGGAAAACATCATATCATGGGGATATATGTGTACCTATGTTTATAGCAGCACAATTTATGATAGCCAAATCTTGGAAACAACCAAGATGCCTGTCACATGAGGAATGGTTGAAAAAGTGTGGTATTTTTATACAATGGAGTATTACTCAGCTGTAAAGAATGATAAACTTGAAGCCTTCATATTTAAGTGGATTCCAGTTGAAGATATACTTATAAGCAAAGTAAACCAGACCCCTATGTGCAAATATCTCATAGCCTCCCTAGTATAACTTAAAAGAAGAATTGCAAATAGAAATGTATAATGAAATTAAAAGGAAAGTGAGAACTTGAGGATTGGACAATAAGGAGAGGGCAAGGAGAAATGCTGAGTAACATGACAGGGGCAAGACCATTCATTTATACACACTAGATGGGTAAGACAATGATCCTGAGAAACATCAGGAGATTTTTGAAACTAGAAGTTAAGGGGTAGGATTCTCACCCTGACTAAACAAGCAACTGCACTGAATTTAACAAAGTATAATAGAAGTGTCATGCTTCAAATGTCTGTCATTCTGGTTTTCTAAATATGTACTTCTTGTCATAACATACCAATTATTACTATATGGCCTTTTTGAAAAGGGTAATAAATGAAAAATAAGACAAAAAATGTCACAAGAGAGTCCTGCTACAATGCTACTATGCTGTATATAGTTGGATTTCTAAATATCTATGTAAATATATGGAAGTGTTCATTCCTATTTTTTAAAAGAAATTTCTTCCTCATAGTCTGTATGGACTAAGAGTTTAGTATGTTAATACTTGATGGAAAATACACATTCTATGTTATGCCTATGATGTCTGATATTTAGATAAAATGTGTGGGTAAACCAAACTGCATATGTTGCAGGGTAATAATAAGCTTCTATTCTGGAGAGTTAGCAACCTAAGTTTCTGGATCAAAAATCAGAGAAAAAGAAAGGCTGCAAGGTCAGCCAACATTTTGGCCCCAGCCTTTCAAGGTCAGCGAAGACTCAGGGCATAGAATTTGTACTGTACATCATATAACTCAGTTGTGTCCCAAATTTTCTTATCAAGAAGACTATGGGACCACAGAGGAATGAGAGTGATGATGTGTAGTGTGCCTAAGGAGAGTTGCATGGAGAGAAAACTTTTTCTCAGGCTCCCACAGAGAGCAAATTGGTCAAGCAATGGCCATGACTCATCCACATCATTGACACTGACAAAGGATTTACAGAGTGAGTCACAGGGTTACAGGATAAACCCTGAGGGGACTTGACTGACCTTACCTGATACAAAAGTTACATTCCTTGTTATATAGGTCTTGCTTTAACCCAGTCTTAACCATCCAGCAGAAAAGTATAAAAACGGAGGTATAAAAAGTAAAGTCATATTAATATACTGAGCTGTGAATGGCTCAAATCAACAGCTTCTATGGAGAACCCACTTCTATTGTGGTCTCCTGATCTGTGTTGGATTGTTGTAATATACATACATGCATATATATATATATATATATATATATATATATATATATATAGCTATCCATGTTTTGAAAATCTGTAACATATGTATTATTGTATGTTACCATGTTTATGTCATTTTTTCTATTTGTTTTTGCTTTTATTTTTCACTCTTCAAGTTAAAATACAAATAAATAAATTTAAAGGAATAATGAGAACAGCCACATCCGTAAGGGAAGCCTGTGTGAGAAGCTCCTGGTCCAGGAGCACAGCCCCAAGAGAACCAGCAGTTCCCTAACAGCACCTATAAATCTCTGCCTCTCCTGTGTTGCCTCTTCTGCTATCAACACTGACCCTCAGGTGGGCCTCCCACACCCAACACCACCCTGGTCCAGTTCATCTGGGCATTACAAGTTGACCACCAGTAGTCATCCCCCACGCTCTGTTGCTTCCAATCTCTATTAAAGGGACCTCAGTTTAGGTCAGGTTCACTCAGGAAAACCCCCCTTTTATTTACTTAAAATCAGTAGATGCAGAGATCTCAAGTACATCTGCAGAATCTGTTTTCCCATGCTATGCAGCAATCTCAGATCTGAAATCCCACCCCATGCACACATTCCACCAGCACTCAAGGAAACGTATTCCTCAGTGTGAAGGCGAGGGCCTCCTGTGGACATTTCAGAATTCTGTTTCCTGCATCTTTCTGATCAAATTGAATGCTTCTCAGGACATCTTTTTCCATTTTCTTACTGTGCTTAATTTTTTTCACAACATTTATCTTATAATAATACAAGAGCAAAGCATAATTTTTATGTATTTTCTTATGTGCTAACACTCTCATTAGAAAGTAAGGTCCTTTGGCTCTGAGGGGTGTGTGTGTGTGTGTGTGTGTGTGTGTGTGTGTGTGTGTGTGTATTATGAGGAACTAAACATGAGCCAACCAACTGAGAGTTATGTCCATTATTATTTTTATTTTGAGACAGGGTCTCAGCAAGTGGCTCCCACTAGGCTGAGATTACACACCGCTCCGACCTCCCATGAGCCCCCAGCCCCTGCTGGGGCTCAGACTTGGACATTCTGGTTTTTTGTACAGATGACCCTTCCCATCCTGAGCGTTCATAAGTATTTGCCTAATAGATAAACCAATGAGTGACTGAGTGAACAAGGAACTGAGAATGCATCCTGAGAGATTAGCCTTTCCCTTGGGGCTTCTCCAAGGAAAACAAAAAGGAAGACGTGTAATTCCATATTACCTTCCATTCAAAACTGCATATCTAGAGATGACTCAGCAGGTTACAGGAAACTGGCTTTCAACACTGTTCTGTGTTATTATTACACTAGCTCTTCCTTTCATTTCCTTCTACTCTTCTTTTAATATATAAAGTGAATTTTATATTTTTCTTCAAGTAATCCACATGTTGAGCTAAAAATATTTACTAAGACTTAAGCCACACTCACATGCACATGTGACTAGCCATCCTTTTCCTGTTTCTTCCAGTTCATCCACTCTTAGAAGCAACTCGGATTCTAACACACTCAGAAAGAACGTATTGCAACTGTTACCCTGTGCCAATCTTACAGGCTGTTTGCCGTGATTGTTGAGTGCTCAGCTCTTCTTCCTAGATGTAAGTAGTGAAGAGGATTGCCCTGACCAACCACTGAAGCACACAGGTCATGCTTAGGGATCCTGAGATGCCTGCTGTCAGTACCGCAGCTCAAAACTGCATGAGCAGAACCGAAAAAGAAAGCCTGAAGTTTCGGCTCATTAGTGTTGCATTTGCAGCAGGGCTACAATTGGGGTCTCAATGGCCTATAAGGCGACAGTGACAGTTCTTTGGGAGAGTTGGATTGATTTAAAAGGCTGCTGTTACAGCTGCCATGGAAAGTGGAGGCAAATCCAAAGTGACATTGAATAATTGAAGCACACTATTACCTGTGAGCGATGGCTAGCCTGACATTCCTCCTCTCCACCACGAGGCTCATTTGTCATTTTCCATACCCCCTCACACATTTGGAGCTTGCTCTCCACACTGCTTCACATGCCTTAAGCCACTGACAGCTTAGGCTCCCACCTTTCCCAGGCCATTTCTGCTGCTCCTGATTGTTGAATCAACCTGCCACCTATCTGGATGCAAGCCTAGCAAACATGCCAGCATCTGTTCCCTTAGCGTTCTACAAGTTACACAACTTTCTGTAGCTGCCTACTTAGGTTTCAGCTCTAGTGCTAAGGGATTTTGTGGCACTGAAATAAGGGGCTTACTATCTGGGATTATCGATTCTCTTATTCATAAAAGCTATAAAATATTCCCCTAATTGCCTCATAATTTTGAAAGGTTAAAATGTATACTAAAAATAACCATGGGCTATAAACTATAAAGCATGATGTGAGCTTGTTGTTATTCTTGAATGCAAAGACAAAAATGTGACTTTGGACCAGATTCCAGCACTGCATTCAACTCTCATGCTGATGGAAGAACTAGGCAGGGACGGCTCCACAGAGGCAGAAATTTCTGGCAGTAGTGCACGCACTCTCATGGAGGCGAAGCAGAGCAAGGGAACTGGCTAAGGAATGAGGAGGGCCTTTTAAGTGTTTGTGATCGAGATGCATGGAAAGCAAGTATTTGATATTTCATGTTGTGCCACTGCCCAGTAAAGCACCCAAGCTGGAGGTTTTGTTTTTTAATTTAATTTCATTTCATTTTGAAGGGTAAAGGCAAAAGCAAAAACAAAAATCAGAAACAAAGATGGAAATAGGATAACACACAACATTACATATGTTGCAGATTTTCAAACCAAACATAGCTGATTAACAATGGTCGATACATTATCGATCTTTATCGTCAAGTCTGTTGATCGGATTAACAGATAAAGCTTTGTCAGATTGCACCTGTGACTGAATATTACCGTTTGCTCTCAAGAAACCCTAAAGTTGTGCTTTTGTTCTTGTGCCTCTTTGTTTTGATCACTGTAGCTACAAAATCAGCATGAGCATCTTGTGCAGCTATCATGGAGGCTTTGCATCCATCAGATCACATTTATGCTCTTGTCATGGTGTTTTTTTTTTTTTTACCTCGCTTTCACAGTGCGTTCTTCCCCACCATGCATACCTTCCCTTAATTTAGCCCCCTTATTATTTTCCTCAGTGTACGCTCTCTATACTTTCTAATTCATATTACTAAATTTTCTTTTCTTTCTTTCATTTTTAAGAGAATAAAAATAGTAATAAGACATTAGAAATGGCATAGAATTTCACTGGACAAAATAATAATAGGAATCCAACAATGGTTGTTATATTATGTAATATTCTCTTCAAATTAGTGTTTAGATTACCAGATGTAAGCAGGCAAAATTGGTAAAAAAAAAATTTCTAACTCCATGCACTGTTAGATATTATCATTATACATTCAATATCTCTCAAAGGTTAGAATATCTAAGTTTATCAGTTATTTAGAGATTACATGAAATGTATTATCCATTTGAAAATATGTTCATTTGCCCATAACTATTTATTATACACTAATTATGTAAAGTGTCAATTACAATCTAAGTATAAGGGGCCAGGGAGATGGCTCAGTGGAATAAGCGCTTCCCTGGCAAGCGCAAGGGTCTGAGTTTGATCCCCGGTTCTGCCAACAACAAAAATAAAGTCAAGAGTACAATCTAAGTATAGTTCCAGACACTCATACACACACAAACAGACACACACAAAACCACATTGCCTATCAGACACTGGAGGAAAAATTGTAACAAGCAGACATTTTAATTACAAGGCAGTGACTATGAAGCATAGGTGATTTTCATAAGAAGAACATTTAAGGCCAGTCTATTGCAATCAGGCCATGGAGTTGGAATCATTTAAATAAAGTTGAGGTAGATAAAGATGATAGGGAGCAGTAAGGAATGATTCCAACAAGGGGAAAATTAAATTAAGATAAATCTATAGATGAAAGAGTATACCACTTCTTTAAGGAACTCAGTGAACTTAGAAATGGTGCACATTAAAGCAAAGTTTGAAAGTCAGCAGGAACCAGATCCAGGAAGAACACCTCCAAAAGAAACAGGGAGTCTTGACATAGCTAAGCCTATGAGTGGCCTTATCAGGCTTGCATGTAACGGTAACAGTCGTGGATGCTAAATTAATATATTAGATTAAAGAAGGGAATGAGTGTTTGTAAGACTTTTGCAGAAGTGCAAATGCAAAATGGTGCTAGCTGGAGAAAAGGCAAAGAGAGAGATGAAACTGAGATGTTAGATGCTCAGTAGGGGGATGCGAGCTTTGGTGTGGAAGTGAGGAGTGATTTCAAGGTGAAATACGGTTTGAGATCATGGCATGCCAGTGTTTTGGTATTTACGGAAAAGCTGAAAGAAAAGGTCTGCTACAGAGTAGGACATTGGGATCTAGACATTACAAGAAAAGTGTGCCTCTGAGCTTTGCGTTTGTGAGTCTGCATCATTAGAGATAGCAAGTCATATGCCTGGATTAATCCCCTTTTATGGTCTATGACTGAAATATCGCATACATGCTACGTTTGAATATGAACTTGGTTAGAATGGGCAGAACGCTGGGGATCTGACCCAGCAGGCTGCGTTCTCATTCCCAGGCTCCTCCTTTTTTTTTTTTTTTTTTTTTTTTTTTTTTTTTTTTTTTTTTTTTTTTTTTTTTTTTTTTGCAGTGACCTGGATACTGTGCTGTGTGGAACTTCCGTCCCCTAGGCCTTCAGGGTGCTGTTTCTGCCATAGCCTGCAAACTATGATTCAAACCACTGCAAATCATAAGAAAAACAAACCCCTATGATCATCAGATACTTCATCCCAGTAATGAGAAAATTGATTAATACAGTACTAGAAACACAAAATGTTAATAGCCTAAAAAAGCAGGAACCCTCATCAAAATAATAAGGAGCAATGAGAAAGTCCTGGGTGTCTTGGTGCACAGGCAGTAGAACAGAATATGCTTTAAAAGGAAGGCTTCAATGAGCAGTGCTTCCAAGAGTTCAAGTCGGGTAGATGCTAGGGTGTGACTGTCTATTGGACTCCCATAGATAGTAGTTTGAGAAGGAAGGGCCTAAGTTATGCCGTGATAGTGTCATCATGAATAGCTCACGTTTCACTCTCCAAAGTGCTTCGTTTTATTTTATTTTTATTTTTTTATTAATTTTATTGAGAAACAAATAAAATTAGTAGGACGGTTTCAACAATTAATACATTGTATATTGTTGTCTTCATAATGGTTTTTATAGTACAAGATGCAGATCTTTTCCAAACACTAATTAGTACAAATCTTTCTTCTCACTGAATTAAGAGAAAGTAGCTGTATAACTATCTTGACTATTTTGTATACACAGATACAAAATAGTCCTTCATTTGTATCCTCTTTTTTGGTTAGTTTTGTCAGAGATCAGTATTCCTTTGCCATTCAAATACTGTAGGTGCATGAATTCAGAAAAATAATCCAATATAGTCCAATAGTCCATAATAGCAGTGGGTTACCCATAGGACTTGCAATGTCAGAAATTGTTAACTTGAACCTTTTATAGCACAGCATATTAATATGGCTTTACTTTTTATATCTCATTTTTATACTTTTCTGCTGCATGGTAAATACCAAGCCCTAGCTTTTCAAGGTCAGTGAGGACTTGGGACATAGGAGAAGCTGTACTGTAAGGTCCTATAACTCATTTTTCTGATCAAGGAGATTAGGGGGCCACAGAGGAAAGTGACCATGATGTGCAGTGTGGCTAAGCAGAGTCACATGGAGAGAAAACATTCTGTCAGGCTCTCACAGAGAGCAAATTGGTGAAGCAATGGGCATGACTAATCCGCATGGCTGACGCTGACAAAGGATCTACAAACTGTGTTACAGGGGTTCAGGGCAAATCCTGAGGGGATTTGACTGACCTTGTCTGATACAAAGTGCTTCATTCTAGATGACAAACGATGAACCTCTGATTGGTAAGGATAGTTTTGAGATGTTAATGAATTTCAAGCATTGTAGGCAAGAGAATGAGAGTTGAGTTGTAGAGACAGGAGGACACAGTACAAGTGGCTTTTAAGATTCAAGTGTGGAAGGGGAGAGAAGTAGCTGAAAAATATGGAGAATGGGAAGAATGGAAGGGCATTTTAAGGACCTTGTTTAAATGTATGGGGAAGAAAAGAGACACACAGAAAATCTGATTACTAGAAAAAAAACTTTTCCAAGGGCAGAAAAATGTAGAGTAGTAAACAAAAAAAAATGAGATTCAGAAAATAAAATAGCTTCTTCAATGCATGCAGCAAAAAGGATAAAAACAATACACTGCTAACCTTTAGATTTGTCAGAATTTTCTGTCAGGTGATCTATTTTTCTCCCTTGAACTGAAAGGCTAGGTTATTTCCTTGGTTTAAATATTTAAATTAGACTCCTGTGAGTTACAAATCAAGGCACAGGGTGTTGTGTATTACTAGCTGACTTCCGTGAGGTGGGAGGTGAGGAGCAAAGGCTTTGGTGTTTAGTTTATATTGGGAGGGTGTGGGGATAGAATAAGGCAGGGCTGGGCCCGGGGCCGGCTGCGAGAGTCAAAAGCCTGCACTCTGGCTCCTGAGAGGCGAAGCTGCCCTCCTTCCATCTCCACCTATATGAATAGTGATCATTTCCAGTCTCCAGTCTTTTATGAAATTGGCGGGAGGGAAAGGAGGACAACATCACACACACACTTTAATGCTCTCTGCTTCCTCTTTCGGGATCCGCTGACACGGAGAAGAGCAGTGTAAGATCAGACCGGATGTGCTTTTAAAGAAACCATGTTCTCAAATTTGAGAGTCATTACGGAGATTTCAATTTAATATGCAAAACCAGCACTGAACTACACGAATTGGATTTATTTTGCACTTAGAGTGAGAAGAACTCTGAACCCAATGATAAAATCTCATTGTTTTGTACTTATTATTTGTGCGACCATAGAAATTTTACTTAAACCTGGGCATCAAGTTATCTGTGCAACAGGGACTTCAAGCCTTGCCGGCTGTGCGCACAGCGGAGGCTTAGCTGGGCTGGCACACGGGTAAATCACACACAAGTTACCGTGGCAAAGGCAGCTCTGTGCCTTCCCTCGGGCCATGACATCCAAGTGAGCCCCACACACAGTTTCTGTGAGAGAGTGGAATCAGGAATGGAGGAAAAAAATATATAAAGAACAATCTGAAGTTGATTTTTTACCAAATAAAATTCAATTTACCAACAGCCCTAACTGATCTGTGAAGGGTTTGTGGGCTTTTGATTTGGGGGGAATTATTTAATATTTCATGGAGAAGGAAGTCTACACATCTTCAGGGCCTTTCACACAAGTCACCAGAAAAAGAATCCTAGGAATTAAATCCTGGAATTAAAAAAATAAACTTAATATCTACATCAGCAATATCTGAGGCTTACACACAATGAACCTTAAATCACATTTAGCTCAATAACTTCATCTGCACTATATTTCTGAAAGCAGAAGAAATACAGAAGTCTATAACCAAGTTACAGGGTGTCCCCCATTAACTCTGAGGTGACTTAGAAATACAACATTATTGTTCAAGAAATTAAAGTTTTACTCTAGGCTGTCATTAAAATTTTGACTCTGTTCAAGCTAATCTTCTCAATTTTTTCCCCAAAGGAATAATAGACTTTTAGCTCTAAATCTTGTCATCAATTCACCCTGCCTGGGGGATCCTGTGTCCTGAGTGAACCCACCAGCTAGTTGCAGATGAGCACATTTCCTTGGTTTGCAAAAAAGAGATATGACTAGCAGCGCACTCACTTTGACTTTCTTCGTCTGCGATTTGAAGAAGACTTCTGACATATTTTAGCAGTGGAAGCACTGTCCACAGTCGGCTTCTCCCTCAGTCCGGCCCTGCAAAGAGCCACAAAAGTGGCAGAGCACCTAGGCCAAGCAGAACTGAGCTCCATCCCTGCTTGAGTGAAACCGCAGCTGATGTGGGGGTCAGCAGTTGGGGAGAGTAGTTATTCTAAGACATGTTTTTATGACACGAGACCTGTCTCTAGTGTTTCAATTCTAAATGACAGGGAAAACCGAAGTAAAGAGAATGGATGATCTTCTGCTCTCTCTGGCCCTGCCTTCCTGATACATTCAGGATGTGCTCCATACTCCAGTTAGTCAAAGAATAGAAGTCAGTCTAGTTGAACAGTGGTGATTCCATTCCCTTTACCAATAGGATTTTTGCCAATAGTCAATATAGGGATAGGACTATAATAAAAGTCCTGACCAAACTGAGATGTAGAAGGAAATGTTATGACCAGAAGATGCTATCGGGGGCTATTTGTCATTAACCAAATTTTGCTAATTCCTTATCCTCTTCTCCTACCCTGGACACCAACATGTTTTTCATGTATATTAGGCTTCTTAACTATAACTGTACTTTTTCTATGTAGTATTTTAAAATTAATGTTTGAATGACTTATTCCTGGTTTTGAAATCTTACTTGAAAAAAAATTAAAGTATTACAACAAATCAACATTTATTTTTTGAATGACCTTATTTTACCATCTCTTTTTAACAGTATAATCTAAATTCCTTAATCTTTTCTCTGGCTTCAATTATTGGGGCATTTAAGCCCCTCCTACCTCTGTAAAAATACCCCTTTCACCAATACTATCAGAAGAGATCTTCCTCTCCAGGGCTCCTCCTGCACACAGCACAAGTCTGCACTTGTGTGCGCCGGCACCGCCATGCACAAGCTGCTTGTGGGGGCCAGGAAGACATCAAGGAGAAAAGGGACTCCTGTGCTTTACACTGTCCTCATCAACCATTGGCTTCCTTCCTTTGGGAGTCCACTTAGCACTGCAGAATCAGCCTGGTTTTAGCCTCTGTGCGGGACTTATGTCCAGGACCATGTGGAACTCCTGTACAAGTTGCAAGGGCTTGGCCTTGGGTTCTTGGGACACATGCCATGTGAAGGGGTCACTTATCTGAGTAGGCCTGGAGTCATGTAGAGGCTTTGAACTTGGATGTGACAGCGCCATATTTGGCTTTGAAGTTGGCCACTCTGGAGAGCAGCTTTAAAGTGAACTTGAAGGTGATATATCTGGCATCCAGTAAGCCTTTGGAGAGACTGGATCAACAATCCAGAAGTGCTTGATGAGTGTTTAAATTTAGAAGAGTACTATGAAAAATGAAAAGAAGACAGGTTTAAGAAATTTTAAAGTGTTAAATGTTGGGAGATATCTCAGGGGTACAAGCTCCTGCTTGGCAAGCTCAAGATCCTAAGTTTAATCACTGATACAAGAAAAAAAGAAGCTCAAGAAAGTTTAAAATGCTAAAATCACTAAGTATGTTGATTAAAAGCAGACAGTAGCACAAGGGCCTGAGTTCAATGCCCGGTTCTGCAAAATAAATAAATAAATAAATAAATAAAAATAAAAATAAATAAATAAATAAATAAAAGTAGACAGCAATCAAGGCATGATCAGAAACTTCCCTCACACTTCTAGATTCAGTGAATAAGAAATCACTATTTCTTCAATGAAAAGAGAGAATATTAATATTAAAATGGCATCAATAGACAGTATTAATCGAGCACTTACACACCAGGTATTCTTTAGCATGATTTTCACATTTTTAAAATTTCATCTTCACAATAGCCAAGAAAAAATTTTAGTATATTTGATGTCAAGAGAAAACTAAGTAGCATAACAATGCTCAGGGTCTCACATTATTCACAGCCTTGAAAGAAAATGATAAAGCTAGAAATTACAATGAATTACCCTCCCTTCAGAACTTCCACTTGAACTCTCACTAAGCAAGGTTTTTGGCTGTAGGCAAGAAGGAGTGGCTCAGCGACAAGCTCCATTCTGGAGATGCTGAACCTCATGTGCTGGGTGAGCTCCTAAATGCTTCCTTAAAGACTTGAGAGTTGCAACTCTAGATACATAGAGTTGAGAAGAGGAGCGCAATCGGACAACAGCTAAAACACAGAGAACCAAGAGATTTTATTTTCTTTATCCATAATTGCTATTCAGGGTGCAAGCATATGAAATAAGCTATTGTAAGTTGCCTATATAGATGATTACAGAAGACTGCCTTGGTCCCCAGGGAAAGTGACAAAGGATCAGAGCACCCTAGAGGAGACTTTGGTTTTGACAAGAACATCCCTCTATATTCACTCCCATTATTTTGTTTTCTCACTTCAGTAGCAGAAAGCATAATGTCACGATTTGGGGTTTTTGCAAGGGGAACAATGTAATACAGGACACATTTTATATTATTATTCTAGAGTGAATCATCCAAAGAGTTGTGTACAAGGAGTGCAGGAAATCTGTCCACACACTAGAGACCAAAGAATCCAGCTAAGGGGCTGGATCCTAGTATCTTTCCTGAGTCTAGCTGAAAACCAAAAGCTCATAACAATGCCTCCTCCAAGTCCAACAGGGAACCTAGAGCCCATGACAATGTCTCATGCAGGCTCATTTTGTGTGCATCTGTGCTGGAAGGGCTCAGAAGTCAGTGGTGGAGACTAGAAAGTCTGTGTCAGCTGGATGGAGGGTCTGTGCTAGCACGCTGAGGGATCTGAACTGGAGCCAGGAAGCAGTGCTCAGGCAGGAACCAGAGCTCCCCCAAAAGTATCACAACCATCTTCAGCAACAGTGAGGTCTCAAGCTCCTCTAAGGATGAGTACAGCTGAGCTCCTATCAGGAAAGGCAGCATGACAAAGTTCTGCAAAATAGTCCAAGAGAACGAGTAGATTCCTACCCTTCCAAAAGCTTCTCCAAACAGCCTCCCTAACAGTCTCTGGACAGCTTCTCCAGTTTTGTCTTTTATGCTGCTGGTGACTGTCAGGTGATCCTCCCACCCAGCACCACACTTGTTCAATCAGCTGGGGGCAACAAGCTGACCACCAGTTACCAGTTCAGTACACATACATAGCAAATACCTTTGTAATTTCTCCTCATCTTCACCAAATTCGCTTGACACATTTGATCTGATTCCATCACTGCCTCATGCACTTTGGTCTTTAATTACTCCTACTGCCTTCTATTTCAGACCCGCCCTTTCTCTGGTTATCTACTACCTGTTCATTAAAACTTTTCAAAGGATCACACTCTTTCCTCAGTTCCACATTGATCTGCACTTTCCAACCATCTGGGTCTTGTCTTTCCTGTAACCCTTTTCAGAAGACTGTTTTATACTCAAAGACTAGCTGTCTTACTGTTCCTGCATTGTGAACATTTTTGGACCTTATTACACTGATAAATTACTCTCTCAAAAGTCACCACTGCGTGGGTCCAGGGAGATGGCTCAGAAGAATAAGTGCTTCCCTGTCAGGTTCAACGCCTGAGTTCAATCCCCACCAAAAAAAAAAAAAAAAAAGAAAAAAAGAAAGAAAGAAAAAAGAAAAAACAAATGTCACCACTGTTTGGCATGTTTGCACCACTGGTAAATTGATTCTTTTTTTTGAAAACACTTTCAGGTTTTCTCATACTATTTCCTACCTCACTACTGAATTCAAATCTTTCACCATTCCTAGTAATGACAATGACTAAACCTTCCTAAGTATGTATCATGCCCTATAGACTCATCTAAAGTTCTTACAAATATAAGACACTTAATTTGAATGTTCATTACAAAGTAGATATTATTATCTCCATTTTTGTAACTGGGACAACTGAGATTTAGATTGTTTAGTTAACTCACTTGAGATTACGTAGTTAGTTAATGATGTTCATAAGATTTAAACTCAAGCAATTTAATTCAAATCATATTCCTTTGCTCCCTAATCAGTGATATCTTACAGTAATATGTATCAGTATTATATATAGGGAGGGGGCCAGGGAGATAGCTCAGTGGCACAGGTGCTTGACTGACAAGTCCTGAGTTCAATCCCCAGTACCACAAAAAACAAAAAACAAATTATACATATAAAATAATACAAGCATTATATTTGACCACCATATATATATATATATATATATATATATATATATATATATGTGTGTGTGTGTGTGTGTGTGTGTGTGTGTGTGTGTGTGTGTGCTTTTACAGCATACATAATGCTTTTCCAGATCTTCCAAACTTAGACTCTTCTTACTATATCACTATTAAAATGTCTATTTTATGAATAAAATGTCCCAAATTGGATGATAAGTTACATAGTCACACTATTTTTATAGCCCTCTTTTCTTGTGTACATCCTAACCCTACCAACCAGTTCCAGTGAGCCACCGACCCATTCTAGGCATATAACATTCATAACAAACAATCTTTACAGCCACGTAGTAGGTGTATTTGTCTTATTCCCATGTGAAAACTGAGATTCTGGTAACATTGTTTGTCTCAGAGCCATACATACAACATGTGCTGAACTTGCATGATAAAGTCATAGAGTGTCTGCTCTAAGCCGTCCTTTCAGTGTTTCTTCCTCCTTTGCATTCTGGTCACTCTAGCACCTCCCTGGATGTCTCAGGTGACACCTTGTCTCTGCTGCATGAGGTTGGTCTATAGTTCAACACGCCCATCAGCAGTGAATGGACTTTCCAACAAGACATCCTATGCCTTAAGAATTTTTGTATTTTCCAGAAGCTTGGGCATTGTTTGGGCTATAGAAAGTCTTTTTTTAAAAAAAAATATTTATTTTTTTATTTTAACTTGAAGAGTGCAAAATAGAAGCAAAACAAAGAGAAAAAAATGATATAAACAGGGTAACATAACAGACAATAATAATATGTTACAGATTTTCAACACATGGATGGCTAATTTTATCTATCTATCTATCTATATCTATATCTATATCTATATCTATATCTATATCTATATCTATATCTATCTATATATCTATATATATATTTAAATGAAGCAATCCAACACAGATCAGCAATCCACAATAGAAGTGGGTTATCCACAGAAGTTGTTGACTTGAGCCATTCACAGCTCATTATATTAATATGACTTTACTTAATGTACCTCCATTTTTATACTTTTCTGCTGGATGGTGACAACCAAGTTAAAGCAAGACCTATATAACAAGAAATGTAACTTTTGTATCTGATAAGGTCAGTCAGGCACCCTCAGGGTTTATCCTGTAACCCTGTACCACAGTTTGTAGATCCTTTGTCAGCGTCAGCCATGTGGATAAATCACAGTCATTGCTTGACCAATTTGCTCTCTGTGGGAGCCTGAGAGA
Source organism: Ctenomys sociabilis (assembly GCA_004027165.1). Lineage (NCBI taxonomy): Eukaryota > Metazoa > Chordata > Mammalia > Rodentia > Ctenomyidae > Ctenomys > Ctenomys sociabilis. Next base: position 65,433 of record PVKA01002477.1, on the reverse strand, counting down.
AACTTTTCTCTCCATGTGACTCTCCTTAGCCACACCATACATCATCAATTGCATTTCTCTGTGGCCCCATAATCCTTATCAGAAAATTTGGGGCACTACTGAGTTACATGATGTTACATTAAAAGTTCTCCTGTGTCCTGTGTCTTCACTGACCTTCAAAGGCTAGGGCCACAAGACAGCCCTGCTACAATGCTACTATGCTGTATATGGATGGATTTCTTAATATCTATATAAATATATGGAAGTGTTCATTCCTATTTTTTAAATTTTTTTTCTTCTTCATATTCTGTATGAACTTAGAGTGTAGTACCTCAATACTTGATGGAAAACACATGCTCCATGTTATGCCTATGATGTCTGATATTTGGACTAATAGTGTGGGTAATAAACTTCTCTTCTGGAGGGTTACCAACCTAAGTTTGCAGATCAAAAATTGGAGAAAAAGAAAGGCTGCAAGGTCAGCCAACAGTTTGGCCCTAGCCTTTCATACAAAGCCTTTAGTAATTGTTTTTGTTTCTATAGTTTCTAAATGTACTATGTACATTTAGCTCAGGTGTTGAATTTGTGATTCCTGGCTGTCTAGTTCCAGGCTTCTCATGTATTCATTCCACGCACTCCTCTATTCTCTGATATAGTCAGACACAGTCTGCTGAGCACAATTTCCACCAGATGATTAGAAAATGCAGTCCAATCAAAAGCACATCTGCCCCAACATCCTCTGCTATAATTCATTAGCCTGGGGTGCCACCTCCTACATTCAGAAAGCACCAACTCTTTCCTGCTCTCCAGGTTCAAAGACACTGAATGTTTTCCTTTGAAAAAGAGATTATATTTCAGATTTTTGTGTTCATACACTAGCAGTGGATTTAACAACCATTTTTGACCTTTTGTGTAGTGGCTAATGCTAGGATCGCATGGTTTTGAGTGAGTGCTGATTGTAAACTCAGTACTGACTGCACAATAAAACCATCTGAACACCTTTTCACCAATTCTGAGCATAGATATCACTATAGATCCACTATATCAGAATCTCTGAGCACTAGTGTTTATTAAATTCTTTTTTGGGGATTAACAGGGATTGAGAAATACCGAGTCAAGTGAGATTTTTCCCCTCTGATGCTTCTGAAAATGTTTAAAAAGAGTAGTCTAAGAGAATTTAAACATAAGATGAAGAGTCCATCCTATCATTATGATCAAAATCTGTGGATATTTATCACTGTTACTCATACTATCTGTGATTTTACAAACATGCAGAATCACATTCATTCTTGTTCTACAGAAGGTCCAAGGATAAGCATTCTCTTTTCCACATTTGCTAAAGTTATTTACCTTTCTTCTGCTGCCAAACCACTGACTACTTCTAAGGGAAGAAATCCTTCACTCTTTCTCCTGCCCTCAACACTCCTTCTTACCTACTACTCCCAGGGGTAAAAAGCCTTACTGATTTTGAGAGCATTTTCCACTGAGCTGTGTCAAACTCTAAACACTATAAGTTTCAAGTTCTTCCCTATCCAAACTTGACTCCAGACATCTATTGCACACAAACACACATGTGACATTGAAGACAATCCCAATACCGAATCCCTGTGGCTCACTTTAATTGTCAATTAAAGTACCCAGAAGCATATTCATTTTCCAGTGTGACTGTCTATCAACAGATGTTTGACATTTCAAAATCCAGGAGAACAGAAGTCAGAAGTGTATCAGTTAGGGCAGAACCCTTGAAGCAAGCTGTGTACCTACTGCCTCACAGTTGGGTGGTCCAGCTTTTATTTCTACTTTTGTTGTCATCTACTCGGTCCTCACTATTTCCTCCATTTTAAATCCAGGAGTTCTCAAGACAGAAATGAAAATCATCTTCCAAATTTTATGAAAACTGTTTCTCTTAAACTGAAATCTTGTTCTTTAGGAGGTTTTGTACTTTAGGTCATTATATTTCGAGCTGAGTCTGGAATAGGTCTGACTTCTGCTTTACCTGTGTATGTGTAAAACCGAAGCCAAGGATGACAGTACAGTGGCCCCTCACTTATCTCAAAAGTTATGCTCCAGGCATGCCTGCAATAAGTGAAAATCAGCAAAGTAACAGCATTATATTTATTTTAGCATTTATATATATTTAAGGTTTTATAAATCCTTCCCACACTCTTAAAAATCTTTCCTACACTTTTAAAAACACTTCTAATGTTCTTAACCATTTTTAAACTCATAAATCTACATAATTTTAACCACATGCAAATATTGTATACTACCCCAAATCCCACTACATAGAAAAATGTGATAAATACTTTAGATTAATATTTTATTTATGTAGTTCATGTAGGTTCTCACTACACAGCTTGGACTCATAGTGATCCTCTGTTTTCAGCCTCCCCAGCCCTGTGGTTAGAGGCATGCACCACCATGCCCAATTTTGGTGGACTGCTTGAGGTGCCTGGGTTCCAGCTCTGGCTCAGCATGTGGCACTGAGGATCAAACCCAGGTCCTATTGCTTGCCACGCAGGCACTTAGACTGTTGAGCTATCTCTCCAGCCCTAGATTAGTATGTTTTGAAGACCCATGAAAAAATGAGTCTACAAAAGTTGAACTGTGAAATAATGAAGGACTACTGTAACTTTTGGAAGAATTAAGAGTCATTCAGCTTGCTTAGATGATTCCTCAGGTCTTCCATAGAAAGTGAGATGAGGCCCGTGGTAGGTCTCAGCCAGCCTCCTGCACTATCCTTCTTGGCTCTGCGACTAAAGAGAGGTTTCTCTAACTCCTTTCTGAAACTTTTCGTAAGCTCCTTGGTACACTTAAAAAATGCCAGTATGTGATATTTCCAGTTTCTTTTGAAGACTAAAAGAGGTAACATGAAGTGGATGACACGGAACATGTTCTACAAAAGTAGTTTTCATAAAAAAAAATACTTAGGAATCAATCATACAAAAGAAGTAAAAGATCTATTTATTGAAAATTATAGCACTCTGAAAAAGGTGATCAAAGAAGATATTACAAGATGGAATGATATCCCTTGCTCACAGATAGGAAGAACCAACATAGTAAAAATGGCCATAGTCCCAAAACTGTTATGCAGATCTAATGAAATCCCAACCAAAATACCATTATCTTACTTCACATAAACAGCTAAAAAATTCCTAAAAGTCACTTGGAAGCAGAAGTTACTTAGAATAGAAAAATCAATCCTGGGCAACAAAGGCAAGGCAGGAGGCATCACCATTCTTGACTTCAAATTATACTACAAAGCTATTGTGCTAAAATTGGCACGGAACTGGCAAAGAGATACTGAGGATCAGGGGAACAGGTTAGAAGGTGCAGAAACAACTACAGCCACACTAAGTCACATTATCTTTGGCAAAGGAGCCAAAACATGTTCACTGGAAGAAAGCTAGACCCTAATAAATGGTTCTAGAAAAGACAGCTCTCTACATGTTAAAGACTAAAACTAGACCCATATCTATCACCATGCATTAGGCTTAGGTCAAAATGCATAAAGATATAAATATTAAAACTGAAACACTAAATCTGCTGAAATAAAAAGTAGGTATAAATCTTGAAGACATAGGTGCAGCCTGAGAGTTTATGAACAAAATTCAAACTGCATAGAAAATACTTCAAAGAATCAGCAACTAGGAGCTATCTTTTTAAAAAGATTTTTTTACATCAAAAGAAATCACCAACAGATGGAAGATAACTCACAGAATAGGAAAAAATCATCCAACTGTCCCTCAGACATATGACTATCTAGAATATGCAAAGAATTGAAAAAAGTCGGGTTCTTCCAAATTCAAAGACCCAATCCAAAAATAGGCACCTGAGAGGAATACAGACTTCACAAATGAAGAAGTACAACTGGGAAACACATATATGAATAAATATTCAACATCATTGGTCATTCAAGCAATGAAAACTAAAACAATGATGAGGTTCCACCTCATCCCAGAAAGGATGGTTATCATCAAGAAGTCAATCAATAATACATGCTGTAGGAGCTCTGGGAAAGAAAGAAACATTCCACACTGTTGGTTGGAATGCAAACTGGTACAACCACTCTGAAAATCTGTATGGAGATTCCTCAGAAAACTAAGATTAGAGATTCCATTTAACCCAGGATTTCTCATCTTGGGTATTTTTCCAGAACTGATTATGTCATTCCACAGCAAGATACGTGCACCCATGTTCATAGCAGCACAATTTGTTACAACTAAATTGTGTAAGAAACCCAAATGCCCACCAACTGAGGAATGGATATAGTAGGTGTGATAATTTTATACAATGGAGTACTACTAAGCCATAAAGAAGGATACTCTTCAGATCTTTATAGGTAAATGGATGCGATTTGAGACTATACTCAAAAGTGAAATAAATCAGACCCACATGTGCAAATACTATGTTGTCTCCCTGATGTGAGAAATTTAAAGAGTAAATGAAGTCTAAAATGGAGAATAGATATTGTGAAATGGGAAAGAGTTGTTTAAAATGAAAAAGGAACTAGGATGGGGTAAGGAGAAAGAAGGAAAGGAAAGGGAGAAAAAAATGCAAGTTACTTACACTATTTGTGTCACTTAGTTCTTAGGAAAGGAAGGTGGTAATATGGATTAGAGAACTTTTATGCTCGTATCTCGCACTCTGAATATGTAATGATAACAATATTCAATATATGAACTACTGTTATTCTCCTGTGACCTTGTTATGAAATTTTATTTTGCCTTTTTTTAATAAAATAAAAAAATTAAAATTTCCTTTTTTCTCTCTGATTCCAGCGCTGAGTACAAGTGAGAATGGAAAAGCAGTGTGTTCTTATCCAACACCCTCCTCCGAAAGGAAGGACGGTGCCATAGCTGTTGCTCTATGTGGGCTCTGCGGGCAGACATGTGCCTTTTCATTTTATTTAGCATGATTTTCTGGGGTTATTTGCATTAAGAAGGCATGGAGGACTCTACTGAACAACGAAGTGCCTTCAGGGTTGATTCCAGGAGTAACTGGACAGGGTCAAGAGAAAACCTGGCCTCTCTTTATTCATAATGATGAGGCTCTGTTGGGAGCCTTTGTGTATTGTAATAGGAAGAACTGAGCAGTTTGCCTGGATTCGCAACAACTCACCTTTTCAAACCCTCATTCAAGCTTCAGACCTTCTGTTAATTTAAAGAATAGCAAAATGAGAGAGCATGAAAAAGCTCACTCCAGCAATGACCTTAGCTGCGGTGTTGCCAAATGACTCAAGTGCCTTACAGGTCACTGGCTGGGGAAGCTGGGCAGTCATGTCCCAGCGATCCCATTCATGCTGGGCTGTGCTAGGCTCACCGGCTGAATGAAGAGAGATCCGCATGGAAGCAGCCTTGTAAAAGTCACCATCATGTTCCGCAGAGGGCTTGCCCCCAATTATGCACGCCTTCTGGTGCCGTCACGAGTTAACCTCCTAGAGCATGCTCAGCTACGCACGATAATTACATCTCTGCTCTAAAAACGGAATAGGAGACAGTCTGAAAGATCCATTTTTCATGTTAATACCCAATTACATCTGGGAGGGCTTTTTCTTTGTTGGTCTAAAAAGTACTGATGGTGAAGGTTAATGATTTAATTAAGTCCACTATGCACCCCTGCAGCAGCCCAGCTACCCCTCTGAGTTCAGGAACTCACACAGTAAAAGACATTTGCAGAGCACAAACTTGGACTTTTTGAAGTTGGTGACACGCTCATGACTGCATCATAAGCAAATACCATTGGTTTGTGGAGCTGCAAGGAGGAACTGCTCCTCATTGCCGAGCTCAAGCTCACCCCTGCTAGTGAAGAATGCGGATTCTGTCTCTTTGACTGAAACAACAACCTCTCTGCTATGCATTGCTGCACTTTTAATCTAGCTGTTCAGGATTCAAGGACATTTTGTAGCTTACATGATACTCGGGGATATCAAACTGGCTTAGGCTCTGGTTGCCTTGTGCACGTAGTGCCCAGTGGTGTGACCACTGAGTCCTTATTGAAAGAGTGAATGGTACAAAGCAACTGGAGCACAAATCCTACTTCTGCTGTTCTCTGCCTGTGTAAGCAGCCAGTTCATTCACTCATTTGTTCTATTCATTTGTCCAGTGCTTATTTGTGTTCTTGTCATTACCAAGCACAGGTACTTGGGAATTATCAGTGAAAATGGGCACAGACATCTATCATCATGAACTTTCCATTTTTTTTTATTTATTTAGTTTCATTCCATGTATTTGGTACAGTTCTCACTACACAGCTCAGGCTCGTAGTGATCCTCCTGTTTTCAGCCTCCCCAGTGCTGGGATCATAGGCATGCGCCCCCATGCCCAGACTTGGTTGCTGGCACTGCGTGCAGGACCAGGGATCGAAACCAGGTTCTAGCACTTATTAAAGCAGGTGCTTAGTCCACTGAACTATCTCACTGTGCCAGAACTTTCCATTTCAGAGAATGAGGAAGTAAGAGGAGACGTATTATTTGAATTGCACAGTTTGTGAGAAGATGGCAACAAAAAGAGGAATCAAATAAGAGAATAGGTAGAAAGTCTGGAAATAGCAGCAGAGATTAAAGGGCCAGTGAGCAGCAATTTTGAAACATGAGAGTGTTTTAGACATCACTGAGAAGTGACCCTTAGAGGAGAAAAATAGGAGCTGTTAGGCACAGACAGCTTGCCTTGGGAGGAGCACCCAAGGCAAAGAGAAGGGACTTCACCAAGGCCTTACAGCCCCAGCTCAGAATCAGCTGGGGTGGCCAGTGGCAAGGACATGGCGAGCTAAGTAAGAGACGAGGCTGGAGAACTGAGCTCATCTTCAATCCTTGGAGCCATCCTGAAAATTGTGATGCTGATTACGGGTAAAAAGGTGGTCATTCCACACTTTGAGCAGAAGAGTGGCAAGATTTAACTTCAGCTGTAAATAATTGCTTTCTGACTGAAGGATCGAGTAGGTTATGACTGCACAATCTTCCATTGCTTCAACAATAAGAAGACCCTGAAATGCTGATAAAGATTCACTGCAAAAATTGCCACAGTGGTGCACAAGGTGGGGAGTTTACAAGACCTCTTTTCCTGATGTCTCAAATTCCGGTTTGGCATGATGAAAAGTTTCCACCTCAGTCAGTGCAACTTCGTCACACAGGTGTCCTGCCACGGAGCCGTGCGAGAGGCCTCTTAGCTCTGTCGATGCGGCTCCTTGGCTGAGGCTCAGGTGAGCACTGAATGGTATGATCCTCTCCACTGCCACCACTTCAGACTACACGGGCCGGGCAAAGTGCCATCTCCTTCCCCCAGCTCACCCAGTTCTTCAGTTCCCTTCCACCCCATTGCACTTCATGAAGCATGTGTAAAGCTACAGTGTTTTCCAACTGTTCATATGATACCAGCTAATACTCATCAAGTTTCCTCTTGAAAGCCCAGGGTAATGGGTCGGTCAGATAGCTCAGTAGAATAAGCACTTGCCTGGCAAGCTCAAAGTCCTGAGTTCAATCCCAGGTACCACAAAAACAAGCAAACAAATAAACCCAGGAGAATTGTTAGTGTGCTGGACTATGTAATTCTATAGGAAAGCATATAGTGCCCACAATTATTAATGAATTATATCTGCATTATAAATCACTTGTTTATATTAAATGTGGTTTTCTTTTATAAGTGAGAAAAATGTCCAAAATATTGTAATTCTGACATTTTCCACCTTTGCTTGATCTTACAATTCCCAACATTTGCTTTGTTTACCAGTGATTTACTATAGGATTGGTGCATAGAAATTGGAGGGATTCATATATATTGGGACTTCTGAGAGTTTGTCCCTGCCAAATAATGTTAACTGTCAATTTAATTACTAATCTCTTAGAGAGGTGATGGGATTTATGTGAGTAACATTCTGATCAATGTGTTAATCCACTGATATTTTGCAGCTCCATGTGCCATTAGTGGAGTCTGACAGGAGGAGAGTCTCTGGGCTATACCCTTGAAGATTATATCTGTCCCTGGAGCTACTCTTTTGTGCACTGCTTCCAAGACACATGAAGTGAGCCTCATGGTTCTCCTGGCCTTATGCCATGCTGTTTCTGCCTTGAAGCCAAGCTACCATGGCTAAGCACTAATCCTCCAAAACCATAATCCAAATAAATCACATCTCCTCTACATAGTTGGAGTCAAGCGTTTTATCCCCATAGTGGGAATACTGACCATCATGCCATCATACAGCACACTCTGATCTGTAGGCCAATTGTAACAAATAAAATCCAGAGTCATGACTCATGCATCAAGATGTCTGAGATGATCTAAAACTATGAATTCCATAATTATGACAGCACAGTAATTATGTGGCAAAAATTGCATAAATAATGTATTATGGCCCCTCTCTCCTAGATAGCACTGACTGCAGATTTGGAGTTACACACAATATACATTAGCAATATTTCATTAACATATCTATATTTTGCCCAACTTAAACTTAATGTACATATATTCTCCGAAGGTAAAATTCCTTCTAGTGAAATAGTTTGTTATGAATTTTTTTAAGAACTATGATATTTGTCTAATAAGAATTAATTGATATAATATCTGTAAATATCTACAAAAATTCTGAAAAGTTTTGTATAACCAATGAATGAGTGCTAATAATTAAGAAGAGTCTATAGTTCATTAATGTCATTAATGGCTCAAATCATTATTTTTGATATAGAAGTTTAATAATATTATATTTCTTATTGTTAGATTTCAGTTTTCTTAGCAAATGATAAAATCCATGACATCAGACATTTATGTGTTCAGGTGCTTTTGTTTTTATTTTCCATAGCAGAAATAAATTACACCAGAGAAATATAGTTAAGATTTTGTCTTTTTATCATCTTAATTCATGTGGAGACTAAAAGCAGATGAGAGGTTTTCTTGCATCCATATGAGAGCAGTCCCTTTTCTATTGCTGAATAATAAAAAGAGCTTCTGTTGGAAAGCAGAAAGCATTTGTAGTTTCACCCTCACTATCGCATTATTCTGCATTTTCTTTGAGTCTCTTTCTACTCCATCCATCCATCTATCCATCCATACATTCATCTATTCGCGGGATTCAAATTCTTCCAAGCAGAGGTACATATTATCAGTAAATTTAAAAATATCAGTCAGTGTCATGTATATTTAAGGGGTTATTAATTAAAATGTGCTCCATCCAAAATGGGTTCCTCATGCCACCAAATAAATTCAGATAGCTTCTTGTGGTGTTCAGCTGTAGACAGTTTATCTCCTACCACTTGATAGATATTTCTTCTGAAAAGTCTGGAAGTAGAGGAAAAAATTTCCAGCTGAGAAACTGAAGCTGGTAAGATCTATTTTTCAAGTCAGATTTCAGATGCTATACCCACATGAATGAATGAAAGAGAGAGATATATATAGAGAGAGAGAGAAGGAAAAAAGAAGAAAGAAAGAAAGAAAGAAAGAAAGAAAGAAAGAAAGAAAGAAAGAAAGAAAGAAAGAAAGAAAGCTCTCTCTCACAGGAATATTAGTCAGATCCTTGGTGCATATGAATAACAACTGACTACAGGGAATTTTTAGGTGATGTTTACATAATTATTAAAACAGAACTGCATAAGATTCAGACATATGAAATGGATATATTTGGCTCATCCAGGAAAAATGTTTCCAGAAGAAAATGCTTGATATAAAATGAAAGAGCAATGTCATCCATATGACAATGATATGACCTTTTCTGTATGGATAAAAGGCTTCAAATGGTGATTGCAGATGAATTACTCCACAACCAGGATTTTCCAGATGAATCTTATTTCTGAATCTTGACACAGTGGCATTAAGGAAATCTATCTGTGTCCATTAACAGGAAGAAACTGAATCTCAGAATGAAAAACAATCTGTGACTTAAAAGAGAAAGAGTTGACAGCAAAATATTTGAATTAATTAAAGAGTATGGTGTTGTCCATTGGTGAGTGCTTTTCATGGGTGTATTCCAAAACATATGTGCTTGTTTCTTTCCATGGAGATGGTGCCTGGTTTGTTTGGTTGCTAATATACCATATGGGCATGAAAGAAATAAGAGGGAGCTACCTGATGGAAATCTAATTACAGACGTTCTGCACAGGCTCAGAGAATGTATAGTGTTCTGGTCCAAAAGAGGACAGTTTAATTCCTTGGTGAACCATACCAAGTTAAATGAACATTGGATAATTTGGGAATGCTGCCAAAGCTTCTTAGAAATGATGTTGAAGGTTATTAGTTCTGATATCCACTAGATGAGATGCACAGGTTTGAAGAGCTCCAAAGAGCAGGAATAAGTCCATCCATTTCAAGTTAAAAGCAAAAACCAAAACCATTCATTCTTCTAAGCACACCAGCACAGAATTTTAGCATCTTTGAGAGACTCTTGTGCTCAAGATTTTTCATGCTTTTAAAAGCTTTCTATTTTTTTCCCTCAAGGCCACATTCTCTATAATTTTTCTCAAATGTACTTTCAGAGCAGCAAGGTTCCTGTGCAGCTTGGGTTATGATCTCCATCAAGGTGGAAACCACGAATAATAAAGAAATGTAGTATCTTAACCGTTTTTGAGTTCATTCATCCATCCCCTCTCCACTTATTGTGATCACTAGCTGTGCATCTTTAAATTTGCCCATTCTACTTTAGTTATTGAGGATCCTTCTTCACTGTTTTTCATTAAATCATTACCAATTTCCATTCTCTGGTAGTGTTCAAGGGCTCTCTTTCTTCATACACTTGCCATTATGCGCTATCTTTTGACTTGCTCCTAATACCTACCCTAACATACATGAGGTGGCAGCTGTGTATGATTGTACTTGTGTGTCCTTGGACTTAGTGACACTGAGCACTTTCCTACACACTTCTTGGCTGCTCATATGTGTTCTCTAGAAAAGTGTCCAGATAAAGTATCAGATCCTTTGAGATTAAATGATTTATGGGTTTTGTTTTACATTTGTTTTTGATCCTGAATTTTACTTGTTTCTTCTACATTTTGGATGTTTTCACAAATATTTTCTTCTAGTGAATAGGCTACCTTTTCATTTTTAGTACTTCCTCTGCTGCATGAAAGCTAGATCTTCTATTTTTCTCTTTCTGTTTTTGTTGCCTTTATTTTTCAAATATCCAAAACAAAAATATCATTGTCAACATCCTTGTCAATAAGCTCTCACCCCATGTTCTTTTCTGAGCATTTTGTGATTTTGAGTTCATTTCAGTAGTTAATGTTTTTAATTCATTTTTGCATACAAATAAGAGAAGATAATTTTGTGTAATATAAGAAAATGACATAATATACGTATATCATTTTTGCAAACTATGTATCAAAGAGCCTACCATTTATCTATTGTTTATTTTGGAGTCTTTGTTGAAATTAGTTCATTCCATAAGAGTGGAAATATTTTTGAACTGTTTGGTTCCATTGGTCTGGTATGAGAGTACAGTTATGATTTTTTCCTTCGGAGCATTCAGTTGATAAGAATAGACATTAAGTTCTGAGTTTCACGTGATCATTCAAAGTTCCATTTATTTCAGAACTTCAAAGTCTCATTCTCTGGCTCTTAGTCTATAACCTCATTGCATCATCTATTGTTCTAGGCACAAGATAGTATTTTTCTAGAGATTCCTTTGAGATGAGCAGGTGCTGGACAGTGCTGAGCACATTTGTGTTGTTTCATCTAAATTAATGACAATCGATGGTACAAAATTAATTTTAGGAACTGCTCTTGATATGCCAACAGTTATTAAGATTTATTAAGTTGACACTGTGCTGGTTAGAAAAATATATAGAAGTTGCTGATCATTAGGATTTACCTCAAAGTGCCATTATTGTAACATGATCCCTGAACTAAGAGTGGCTTTGAAGTGATTGTCTTCAAATGGGTTGATTTTTAAACGTTTACATGCATTAAAGCAAAATATATAAAGTGTGTATGCCAAGACCTCAAAAATGACTTCTCATTTGCTTTTCAAAACAGCCTCAAAAGTGGATATCATTAGTTTGTATTACAGAGAAAAAATGTGTGATAAGATTAAAATTCACTCAAGATATTACAGCAGAAAGTAAGTACTTAACCCCCAGATACAAGACTCACATGACAGGAAACACATTAGCCCTGTGCTCAGCTTTTCTCCATGGTCTGCATTTCATGCTGTGACACTCAGTAAGCACTGTTGGGTGGGGGAGTGACTAGGCCAGTTTCCATGCCCTTTCGTTTGCAAACAATACAGCCAACTGTCTATTTTATATACTAGGAAACTTGATGGAAAGATTCAGCTTAATGCTCAAGAATCTCTCAGTATTTCTGTTAACTTTGTCATATTGAAATTCATCCCTAAAAATGAATACACAAGGATGAATGCAGTGAGCAGTATAAAAAGATGACATACACAATGTGTCAAACACAAATGTAAAGGATTGCAAATGTCACATTGGCTTTTGTTAAATTTGCAGTCATGTGGAGGGATGGTAAAAGCACAGTTGATCAAAGAAAATATTCATGGAATTAAATGATTTTTTAATGTTTCAGTCATGCTCGATTGCTATATATGGTACCAATAATTCTTGGCAGAGATTCACTTGAAGGTTATGATAACATAATTCAGTAACTGGGGCCAAAAACTGAGTGTTGGAAAATTAGGTTATGTCCCAGTTTTTCATCTCAGTAGATTTAAAATATGTATTTTTATAAATAATGATGTTATTCTCCATACACACACGCAAACACACACACTCAATTTAAAGCAAAACATTAAAAGGCACAGAAATAACGTGTTTATTACTAACAACATGCTAAGGACAATAACAGTATGTGAAGGGACATGTTCACCCTTTGAACCATTCTGTGAGCTCTCTATTATATTTACCCTAACTTTTCTAATAACAGCCACAAAAATAAAACCAGCAGGGTGCAACAGCCGTGGTCACAAGGCACCATTATAGGGTGATGAGTCATGAGCTGACACTATGCCCTGGTCTGTCTGTGCCTCTCACAGTTACATCCCTCCATGTCTAAAGGTAGAAAGGCTGGGCAGAAGTTCAGACCAAACTATCCCTGATGTTTTTGTATTTCAGAACATCACACTTCACTGTATTTAGCAGCAAAAAAAATGAATTTCTGTAAAGAGAAAAGAATCGCTAAAAATTTCAGAACATCTATTTTCACCAAAATTCATGCAAAAGACAGTTCATACCAGAATGAAGACATTGACATATTCACAAGTGTTTATTATGAATATGTTATGGGTTTTCTTTAAGCTTTCTCATTATTAAGTATCAAACCCCAAACCGAGGTTCTCATGCACACTGGCCACGTGCTCTCCCATCGAGCTGCATTCCCAGGCCATGTTTATTATTTCAGTAGATGTCAACGGACATTTGTCGTGAATAGCGAGCAAATAAACATGCTTTGTGTTTCCTTCTCTCCATCGCAATTATTTTATCATTAGGTTTTATATCATCCAAATGCTATTATGAAATCATAATTCCCAAAGTGACTTGATTTTAATGTCATGTGAAAGTGATGAATAATTATCTCTCTTGTGTTTAATCCAACATTTTTACCTTTAAAGTAGTTACATTAATGTAAATCTTTTGACTAAATTTTGACAACCAATGTGTTTAAATTTCTGTTCTTATTTCATAATAGCTCTTTAGTACTGTATCCGTCAATCCTTATAAGCATGAGACTCTGCCCTTTGCCTTCATATCTGAATAGAAGTCCTGCTGGCTGTAAATTTTTTGTTATATTTTCCTCCTCATCCTCTCCTGATGCTGCCAAATTTTTAAAGATATTACCTCCTTTTTTCAGCAATGAGTTTAGAGAATTTTGAAATCAATGTGATACTTTTTGTATGTGTCTTTCCTTTCATTTCACATGCACACACAATTCATTTCTTTATTCTTGAACTTCTGAATGTGTTTCATTGTTGGCCATTCTGTTCCAATTATTTTTTTCTACCAGATACTGTGCATCTTCAATCTGCACTTCGACAGATGTATTGCAAAAATATTCTCATATTTTTCAGTGCAGTTTTAGTTCCAATGTTCTGCTTGAGTGTTGGATCCCTGTGTCACACATTCATATATTCTCCCTAATCATTTCAATGCCTTTGCTCTTACTCATCTGAGACTGTACTGAAAGGCCAAGGTGAAGAGGAAAGGGTTTAATCGCCCTTGCTTTTCTGCAGGAGCTTGTAGGGTGTTCCTTCATCACTGTGATACTTTGGGCCTTATACTTCCCCCCCTTTTCTGTGCACAGAGAGCTTGCTTTTTATCTCCAGGCATTGTCTTGTAATCTTAGAATCCTTGAGTCTTTTCCTTGAACCTTAAAAAAGAATACAGCAATAAATTACATTGTCTGAGATTGCTTTGAGATTATGAAAAATACCATTTTTCGTCCTTTTTAACAGCCTCCTTTTATGGATATTTTATCTTTCATCTGACTTTTATTTATGCTTCTTTTCTTTGTATTCTTCCCGCTTGTATCTGTGCACAAGTCTGATTTCTTTCATACTATAGAGAGGGGCTGTAAGTGGGCATAAGCTTAACTCCTACTGGGGCTTCCTTACTCCACACGCCTCTCTGAATCACGCTGTTAGTGTCTCTTCCTTTGTCTGCTTTTATCCTCTCTCCCTTTCTCAGGTTTAAGCATCTGAAATCCAATTGCATTTGCAGTAGCAGTAAGGAATCTGTAGTTCACCACCACACCTAACCTCCCCTCTGATACCTCTATGAGCTATGTAGTTGGGCCAGGGTCACATAAAAGTGCTATTGGTGTTATCAATTCTCTTTCAATTCAACCTCCACTACAATCTGTCATTTCTAGAGTGCATCCACAGGACAATTGTGACTACAAAACTTAACCATGTTTCCAGCTCCGTCTGAGAATGTGTGTTATTTCACTTGTTTTAGTGTTGATTTCACCCTTGTTAGAACATAAACTTCGAGAACAATCTAACTTTTGGGTTATGGTTGTGGGCAATCACTATTTCATTGAGAATTTTTAAAATATGGAAACATCACTATTATTAGGATGGGTTTTAAGGAGGAGTATACACTTGCCTTATGTTATGGTTTGTGTCTAGTTGTCCCCTCAAAGCCTAGTGCAGTTATTGGAGCAGGTTTCTAGAGTCTGTGATTAATTCATGATCCAAAGCTGGGATTATGGGTGTGAGTGCAACACCTGCTCTGGGGTGGATAGCCTGAATGAATGTAATGGAAGGAGAGGAGAAAGGCTTCCTAGCTTCCACAGCTGCTGCTCCACCCTTTGATCTTTTTTTTTTTTTTTTTTTTTTTCTCAGAACTGGGGATTGAACTCAGGCCCTTGTGCTTGCCAGGTAAGCACTTATTCCACTGAGCCACCTCCCTGGCTGTCTCCCTTTGCTCTTTGCTGTTTTCCACTGCCATAAACTGCTGTCCTTTGCCATGTGACCCTCTGTCTTGCATCCAGCCAAATACAGATGAAAACCTCCACTAACTGTGACCTAAATAAATCTTCCCTTCCTTAATTCTCAGTGTTGGGTATTTTGGCTCAGCAATGAGAGAAAAGTAACTAGGACACCTTACCATCATTACTTAGAAGTTACTTTGAACTCTTGAGCTAGTTGAACAGTTAGGACCAGGTTAATGTGCAGAGAAACTTAAATTAGTTCTTTAGGCTAATTTCCTGTTTCTCTTACTATTTTACTCTATTGCATCTTTCTTACTATATCCTATTCATTTACTTCAGAGAAAAAGGCCCCCTTCCCAACACACTACAGATTCAAATAAACCAAGAAATAAACAAATAGTCTTTTTTCCCCAGAGAATCTTTCAACAATGTCTATATTATTTTATTTTATTCTATTTATGTATTTAGGACAGAGTCTATAGGGTCTCACTATGTAGATTGGACTTATAGTGATTCTCCTGTTTTCAGCCATCCAAGTGCTGGGATTACAGGTGCACGCCACCACACCCAGTCTCCATCGCCTTCTCAGTGAGCCCTGGGTGGGAGGCCAGCTTGGCCCACTGGGGATCTAACTCTGGCTGCTGCACTCTGCCTAAGCAGGTGCATTAGTCCACTGAGCTATCTGGACAGCCCACCATGTCTATTTTAGAATGAATAAGTCAATGTGATCCTGCCTCTGAAATATTTTTATCTGGATATAATTTTAATTTGAGATAAAAGGCAATAATATGTAGAAAATGAATCTTGAATATCTCATACAGAGGTTAAGTATAATGCTAGAAGCAGTGAGTTTTCTAGAAACCTAAAAGTAACTACTACCCTCAGCCTATATTTTAAGGCAGTGAATCTTCTGCACTTCAATTATTAAATACACAAAACCAGCAGATACTGTCACATTTCTTTAGTTATAGGTACTTTATGAGAAAAACTGAAGCTTGAGATAATGCTTCAGCATAAGTTTTAATATACAATATGTAAATAATCACATACAAATGAAGGTTATTAAATGTTCCAACAACCCAATATCCTCTTGAGTAAATTAGTGCCCTCTAATAAGCTTGGAAAAACCCTAAGATTGCTCAGGAAATCTTTCTTTTATTAAAAGCAAATCAAAGATAATCTTCTGGCTAACGTGAAAATTGTCAAATTCAAAATTAAAAAAGATTTACATTATATCATGGAAATATTAACTATTATGTCAATAATGTAACCCAACTTGTGGTGAAACTAAAAGTTTCACAATAGTCCTCACTATGAACATACTGAGTAGTAAATATTTAAAGAAAGCACTTCAGTTTGTGATGTGTTTTATGATTTTGATGCTAGATTTTTTCAGTTATATTGCAGTGTGCATTCAGGCTAAGATAAGTAAAATAACACAAGAAAATACATTACATATAAAGTTAAATAACCTGGAGCATATTAATGCATACACTCATTACTGAAATACTGATATGCACCTTTGAATGTTTCCTTTATGTTTATGTCTTATTCTTTCAAGCACTGGAGATTAGAAAAATAAAGCTAGCTTCATGAGCAGAATTATTACCAAATCGTAATTTTTTACTGATAATGATAGTTTGATTCAAGTTTTTAGTATCTGTTCTATTAACTACAAGAAGTATAGTGAAAAGCCATTTTCCAATGGCGTTTTGGGTGCGCATGGTGGGAAGGTCCATTTGGGACCTGGATGATGCAAAAGGCTTGCAACCTGGACAGGACACCAGGCGAAGATGAAGGCCCGGATTCTCCTCCTTGCAGCCGTGCTACTGCTCGCTGCTTGGCGCCTCCTGCCTGTCCTGCCATGAGCCTTCTCCTCAACGATGCCCTTGCTCCATGCCACCCTTGGAACCAGTTGGACTTCAGTTGCCACCTGTATGAGCTAAGCTAGAAGGACTTATTTCTCCTTGGTGTCTGGTATTTTGTCTCTACAGTCAGAAAAGTAACTAAGAGAGTCACAGAGAACTGTGACTCGTGAGTCTTCAGGAAAGACAAGGAGTACCTTTGCCAACATGTTGCCTTCATGGATCACTTATAAGGATTCCACACAGACATTAATTCTTTCGTTCAGTTACCCAAGTGCATGCACAAAAATTATAAATTGCATTTTTTAAAATACTGGAAATACATAGCTGGAAAGGCAGCTCAGCAGACTAAAGCACCCGTTTAGGCAAGCTTAGCCAAGCACAGAAACCACTGTTCGATCCTCAGCACTCCATGCCATGCCAGCCCCACCCACAGGGCATGCTGAGACAGCCAGTGTCTGGGCATAGTGGTACATGCCTATAATTCCAGCGCTGGGGACAGGAGGATCACTATGAGCCAGAGCTGCATAGTGAGACCCTGTAACAAACAAATACATTTTTAAAAATGTATTTATATATATATAGATATAGATAGATAGATAGATAGATAGATAGATAGATAGATATAGATATAGATATAGATATAGATATAGATATAGATATAGATATAGATATAGATATAGATATAGATATAGATATAGATATAGATATAGAAGTTGGAAGACAAACTACAAGAACACTGGGAAAGCATCTTGAGGATATATTAAAATCAGTGCAATAACCAATACTGAAAGGTCACCATTAACTCATTTGGAACACATTGAATTATGCCCCGCTGCCTCTTTCAGCCCCTGCTTCTGGAAAGGCCAGCAGTAAGGAGGGAGAACACCTCTCTTGATATTCTGTTGAAACAAGAAGCCACAGCAGGGTCATCAGACACCATCTGCTTTTTCCAGCTGCCTGCTGCTGCCATGTGTGACCCACGACGAGTGCCTGTTGCAGACAGAGGGCTCCCAAGGGGCAGCATGTGTTCTTCCACTGCAGAGAATGCGATCAACATTAAATTGATTATGAAATGTTCACCCAGAATATCTTGCCATTTTTCAGCAAAAACTACTCAATTAAAAGAGCTTAAGCATTCACTTAGTATGCCTAAGTCTATGGTAAAACTCCCTTTTGGTTTTTTAAATATTATTTATTCTCAAATAAATACAAATGTATAGGAAAAATTGAGAAATAGTAGAGTTCCTGAATGCTGCTAACCATAGTCTCCCCTATCATTATCATTTTATATGTTTTGAAATTAATGGGTTATTATTGGTAGAATCTTATTAAATGTTCAGACTTCCTTATTTTTAACCTCATTCTTTTTTCTGTTTCAGGATCTCCCACTCAAGATATCATACTGCACTTAGTCTCCATGTTCCCTTAGGGTCCTCTTAACAATGAATAGTTTTTCAGGGTCAGAAGACATAATCAGTTGACTATGGTTTGAATAACAGATGTTTTGATAGTTGTGAGGCGTACACATCATGTGTTTTGCAGAATGCCACTCAATTGTTTATCCAGTGTTTTTCTTATGGCAGGGTTATGAGTTTTGGAAGAAATGGAGACAAACTGTAACTCTTCCACATATAGCTGTAACAGAACTTAGAACTCTTGATGTTGACCTTGATCACTTGCCACCGGTAGGGTTTGTTGGGTTTCTCCCTTGTGAAGTTGTTTTTTTTCCATGTTTTGCTTTTTGGAAAGCAATCACTGTGTGCAGACAGCTTCCACTTTTTCTGAAAAAGAAGGAGGAGGAGGAGGAGGAGGAAGAGGAGGAGGAGGAGGAGAGCTATATTTGTTATTTAAAAATAATTTCCATGGGAGACTTTTTGTTTTAATCAACATCTCTCTAATAGTACTTACCATGGAGATATATGATGACTTCCGTCTGAGTCCTCTAACATTATAAACTGCCTACAGCCATTTCCCACCCATAATTCAGTTTATTCTGTACATTCTTGGAAGATAGGTTCATAATAGTGTCCCCAAGGCAGGGCCCAGTTGACTGACCTTGTCAAACCCATTGGTGGGAGGTGTCCTCTCCACTTTCCCCTCTTCCTTTGTTCTTCCTTGGATGGTTAGTCAGTAAGGAAGATCTTTGGAACATTGTGTATTTCTTTCTGCTTACAGGGCTTTTAACTTTCTATAGTTGATATAAAATGTTTCATTAGTGCACATCATGATTTAGATTGAAAACGTAATGTATTCATAGTTAGGCTACATGATTACTGAACAAAGTCTATTAAGAAACGTAAAAACAAATGTAGATGAGCCTCTGAAAGACAAGAAACGTAAAAACAAATGTAGATGAGCCTCTGAAAGACATTTGACCTCTCTGGATAGACCTCAGCTCTCTACCAACAATTATAATAATGTGATTAATTATATAATTAATGGGATTAATTATAATAATGTACTAGAATGGTACATTGTTTAGTACAGGTGATTTATGTAATATACCTAATATATATCAGCAAGCAGTAGAGATAAAAACAAAATCTTTTTTTTTTTAATTCAGACATGGATCCTGTATTACATGATTCTAGTTGTTCAGATTACCAGATACAAACATTCAGGATTAGTTTAAAGAAAAAGAAAAGCAATAACAGAGAAGTTATAAGAAATTCAAAAGAGGCAAAAAAAATCAAAGTAGAAAAAAATTAAACATTAACTGATCCTTTCAGAAGACCAGCAGAAGTTAACAATACAATTATCCAAACTATCCTGCATATTTACCTAAATATATCTTCTTGACCTTTGCTCATCCCAGTTCTTCCTTCCCATTGAACAATTTCTTTCCCCTTCATGGTATCTGTTATGCCCTTTAGATTTTCATTACTCTTTCAGCTTCTCATACTAGGGAGATAAGATAATGTTCACACATGTGGATCTGATTTATATCACTTACCTATATATTCTCTAGCTGCATACATTTATCTACAAAAGTCTCAAATTAATCTTTCATGGCTCAATAATTCTCCATTGTGTAAAAATACGACATCTTTTCATCCATTCCTCACATTTGGGTTGTTTATGAGATTAAGCTTTGACAAGTTGCTCTCCTGCAAACACGTGTGCACATATATCACTATAGAGGATGATTTCAGTTCTTTTTTGAAAAATACATAGGAGGAGAATATCTGGATTGAGAAGGATCTCCAATTCTAGCTTTCTGAGGAATATCCATACAAATTTCCATAGTGGTCGTACCAGCCTGTACTCTCCCCAACAATAGAGAAGCATTTCTTTTTCTCCACAACCTCTCCAACATTTGCTAAAGTTTGACTCCTATGCTGGCATGCCATCTTATGCCAAAAATAAAATACTTTTTAAATTATTATTATTTTATATTTAGCACATTTCTTAACAATTTTATTGAAAAACAAATAGCAATAAAACAGTTTCAAAACCAATGAGTAGGACAGTTTCAATAATTAATACATTACACATTGTTGTCTTCTTAGTGGTTATACATAATACAAGATATCCTCTCCACAAGGATTTGGTAGTGTGGTACTATTAGTGCAAATCTTTTCATTCAGTGAATTAAGAGAAAGAAGCTGTATATCTGTTCTAAATATTTTGAATATATATATATATATATATACACACACACACACACACACACACACACACACACACACACAAAATGGTCCTTCATTTGTATCCTCTTTTATTGTTTACTTTTGTCAGATATGGACATTTCATTGCCATTTAAATATGGTAGGTGCATGAATTCAGCAAAATATTCCAATATAGACCAGTAGTCCACAAGTAGTGGGTCATCCGCAGGACTGACACTGTCAGAAGTCATTGACTTGGGCCTTTTACAACTTAGCATATTAATATGGCTTTAATTTTTGTACTTCATTTTTATAATTTTATGCTCGATGGTTAACACTAAGATAAAGCAGGAACTATACAATTAGAAATGTAACTTTTGTATCTGGCAAGGTCAGTCAAATCCCCTCAGGATTTATCCTGAAACTCTGTACCACAATTTGTAGATCCTTTGTCAGTGTCAGTCACATGAATGAGTCACGATCATCCCTTGACCAATTTGCTCTCTGTGAAAGCCTCAGAGAATGTTTTCTCTCCATATGACTCTCCTTAGACACAATTTACATCATAGATCACTGTGGCCCCATAATCTCCTTGATCATAAAATTTGGGACACAACTGAGTTGTGATGTTACAGTACAGGTTCTCCTATGTCTTGTCCTCATTGACATTGAAAGGCTAGGGCCAAAATGGTGGCTGTCTTTGCAGCCCTCCTTTTTCTCTAATTTTTGGTCTGAAAACTTGGGTTGTTAACCCTGCAGAACAGAAGCTTATTATTATTACCCTCAATATATGCAGTTGAGCTTAATATCACTATCTGTCTGAATATCAAACATCTTAGATATAACATGGAACAGGTATTTTCCATCAAGTATTGATATGTTGACCTTTAAGTACCTATAGAATATGAAGAAAACAAAAAATAGAAACAAAACATTGCATTTTTTTGCAAAAATTTAGAAATCTAACGATATACAGCATTGCCGCAGGACAGTGCTATGACAAGTTTTTTCTTGTCTCTTATTTTCATTTATTAACCCCTTTTTTCAAAAAAACATATACTTGAGAGACAGTATGACATGATAAGCAATATCTGTTTAGAAGACCAGAATGATAGGCATTCCAAGCTTGACCCTAGTATCACACATCGCTATCTTCAGTGCAATTGTTTAGTTCACAGGTATCACCATATATAGTGAGAGTCCCACCAATTAACTGCTAGTTTCAAAAACCTGTTGAAGATTCTCAGGATCATTGCCTTAACCATCTTGTGCATATAAATGTATGGCTTTGCCCCTGTCATGTTTCCTAGCTTTTCTCCTTTCTTCCCCTCACTGTCTAATCCTTAAATTCTCACATTCCTTTTAATTGTTTTGTACCTTTTTATTTTTATTTCTCCTTTTGAGTTCTTACACTGGAAAGACTGTATGATGTTTACACATGTGAGTCTGGTTTATTTCACTTATATCTTCAAGTGTTATCCACTTCAATATAATGGCTTAGAGTTTATCAGACTTTATAGCTGAGTAATACTCTGTTGTATAAAAATACCATATCTTTTTCATCCATTCAGCAGAGATCTTGTTTGTGTCCAAGATTTGGCTATCACAAATTGTGCTTCTATGAACATAGGTACACATATATCACTATGATATGAGATTTTCAGTTCATCTGGGAAAATTTCTAGTAGAGGGATAGCTAGTTTGAATGGGATTTCCAGTCCTAGTTTTTTAAGGAGTATCCACACTGATTTCCATTATGGTTGCACCAGTTTACATCCAACCAACAGTGGAGAAGGGTTCCTTTTTGCCCACAGACTCTCCAATATTTGTTGTTTTTTGATTTCCTTATGATAGCCATTCTTTCTGGGGTGAGATATTATCTCAGTGTTGTTTTAATTTGCATTTCATGGATGGCTAATGATGCGGAATATTTTTCATATATTTATTCACTTCTTTAATTTAGTCCTCTGAGAAGTGTGTGTTCATCTGGGATGCCCATTTCTTGGCTGAGTCTTTAAATTTTGGGGCCCTAATGTTTTTTAGTTCTTTATAACTTCTAAAAATCAGACCTTTGTCTGAGTGCTTCTCAGTTGAGACTTTTTCTGAATTTGTGGGTTATCTTTTCACTCTGTAATTTCTTTTGACGTGCAAAAAATTCTAAATAAGACGAGGTCCAACTTGTACATTCTTGCCTGTAGTACCCATGCAATTTGATTCTTGTTCATGAACTCTTTGCCTACTCCTATGTCTTCAAGAGTTCCTCCTACTTTCTCTTCCAGGAGATTGAGTGTTTCTGTTTTAACGTCTATATCTTTAATTTATTCTGACGTTAGCTTAGTGCATGGTGATAAACCTGGCTCAAGTTTTAGTTTCCAGCATGTAGAGAGCCGGTTTTCCCAGCCCCGTTTGTTAAAGTGGCAATATTGCTTCCAGTAAGCATGTTTGGCCCCCTTTTAAAAGGAGGCTGACTGTGTTTGTAAAAGCTTCTGCATCTTCTAATCTATTCCATTGATCCTCTGTTCTGTTTTGTTGCCAGTACCATGCTGATTTTATCACAATAGTTTTGTAGTATAATTTCAAGTCAATAATTATAATTCTTCTTGCCTTGTCTTTCTTGCCAAGGATTACCTTTGCTATTCTAGTTTTTTTTTTTTTTTCTGTTTCCAAATAAATTTTAGGAATGATTTCTCTAGGTCTGGGTGGTATGCTGGTGATAGTTTGATAGGGATTGCATTAAATCTGTACAGCAATTTTGGTAGTGTGGCCCTCTTCATGATGTTGATTTTTTCTATCCAGGAGTAGGGAATATTTTTCTGTTTTCTGAAATCCTCTATCTCTTTTTTCAGAGTACTGTAATTTTCCTTGAAAAGACCTTTGAGTTCTTTAGTTAGATTAATTCTAAGATATTTCCTTTTCCATAGTACTGTTATAAAAGTTATTGTTTCTCTCATTTCCCGCTCAGTATGATTTTTATCTCTGTAGAGGAATGCTATTGACTTTTGGGTGTTGACTTGGTGTCCTGCTATGCTACTGAATTTGTGTGTTAATTCTAGTAGTTTTTTGGTGGAGTGTTTTGGATCTTCCAAGTAAAGCATCATGTCATCTGCAAATAATGATAATTTAACTTCTTTACCTATCCTTATACTTTTTAGTTACCTCTCTTGTTTAATGGCTGTAGCTAATGATGCCAAAACTATATTGATGAGGAGTGGTGATAGAGGGCATCCTTGTCTTTTACCAGATCTGAGAGTAAAAGACTTCAGTTTTTCCCTATTTAAAATTATGTTAGCCCTTGGGTTGTCATAGATGGCTTTTCAGATTGAAGTAGAGCTCATCTATTCCAATTTTCTGTAGGACATTGAACATGAATGAGTGTTGGACTTTGTCAAAAGCTTTCTCTGCATCAATTGAGAGGATCATGTGGTTTTTAGATTTCAGTCTATTAATATAGTGTATTACATTTATAGATTTTCAAATATTGACCCATCCTTGCATCCCTGGGATGAATTTTACCTGGTCATGGTGTATGATCTTCTTGATGATTTGCTGTATTTATTTACTAGGGTTTTATTGAGATTTTTGCATCTATGTTCATGAGGGAGACTGGCCTGTAGTTCTCTTTCCCTCTTTTTGGTATCAGTATTATACTTGCCTTCAGGAATGATTTTTGGAAGATTGCTTCCCTTTCAATTTCACTGAACAGTTTGAGGAATATAAGGTAATATCTTCTATAATTTTTTTTATAGAATTCAATTGTGAATCCATCAGAACATGGACTTTTTTTGTCGGTAGTATTCTTTTTAATTACATTTTGTATTTCATTCACTGTTATTGAAAGTTGTCATAAATTCCTGGTTCAGTTTTGGTACTTTGTAACTTTCTAGGAATCTATCCATTTCTTCTGTGTCTTCTATTGTGTGACAGTAAAGATTCTCAAAGTAGCTATTGCTGCTCTTCTGAATTTCCACTGGGTCTGTGGTAATTGCACCCTGTTTATATCTTATTGCTTGTATTTGAATTTTTTCTTTTCTCTTTTTGATGAGCTTAGCCAGGGGCTTATCAATTCTATTTAATCTTTCAAAGAAACAGCTTTTTGATTCATTAATTCTTTTAACTATTTCTTTGTCTCGAATGAATTAATTTCTGCTCTAATCTTTATGATTTCTTACCACCTTTGTGCACTGGGTTTGTTTTGCTCTTCGTTTTCTAGATGTGGAAGATGCAACATTAGTGTGTTTATTTGATCTCATTCTGTTTTCCTAATGTGTGAGTACACAGCTATAAATTTTCCTCTGACAAATGCTTTCATTGCATCCTATAAATTCTGATAAGTTGTGCTTGAAGTTTTATTGAATTGTAGATATTGTTCAATTTCTTGTTTAATTTCATCTGTGACCCATTGGTTGCTGAGTAGGATATTGTTTAATTTCCGTGAATTTATGGGGTTTTTCTGGTTATTTTGTCTTTTATTTCTAGTTTCATTGCACTTGGTCAGATAATATGCATGGGATAATTTCTGCTTTCTTGTATATAGTTAAGCATGACCTATGGACCAGTATGTGATCTATTTTAGAAAATTACCCATGCACAGCTGAAAAAAATGTGTATTCAGCTGTGGTTGGGTGGAACACTCTGTATATGTCCACTAAGTCCATTTATTCCAAGCTCTGGTTGAGTTCTGCTAATTCTTTGCCAATTTTTTGTCTGCTTGACCTATCTTTTAGGGATAAGGGGATGTTCAGATCTCCCATTAAGACCGTGGTATTGGACATTAGATTTTTCATGTCCATTAAGATTAGTCTTATAGAGTTGTGTGCTTTAGTGTTTGGTGCATAGACATTTATGAGTGTTACCTTTTCCTTTTGAATTTTTCCTATAACCATTATATAGTGACCTTCTTTGTTTCTTTTTGTCATTTTTGGCTTAATGTTGAGACTGTCTGAGAACAGGATTGCTACCCCTACTTTTTTCTAAGTTGCTGGGGCATGTAGTATTGTTTTCCATACTTTGACTTTGATCCTATGAATTTCTTTATGATTTAAATGTATTTCTTGTGCACAGCATATTGTTGGATTTTGTTTCCTAATCCACTGTGCCAGTCTATTTCTCTTAATTGGTGAATTGAGTCTATTTACACTGATGATTGTAATTAAGATGTACTGACCTATAATCAACATGCTATTTACCTGCTGTTGTTTACTCATTTTTCTCCTGTGTCTAATTGTTCGCCATATTTAGTGAGTTCCTTCTGTTCTTGTTCATGCGGTTCCAATCATTTTGGTCTCTCTATAGAACATCTTTTAGTAGTCTGTGTAGTGTCGGCTTTGTCATCATGAAATTTTTAGTTCTTTTTCATGGAAGTATTTCACTTCTCCATCAAACTTAAAAGAGAGTTTTGCAGGGTATAGTAGTCTGAGCTGGCATTTGTTTTCATAGAGGACTTGAAGTACTCTGCTCCATGCTCTTCTTGACTTCATGGTTTGTGAAGAGAAGTCTACCATTTTCTGATTGGTTTTCCTTCAAATGAGACATGTTTCTTTTATCTAGCAGCTTTCAGTATATTATTCTTGTGCTGGCTTTCTGAGATCTTGACTATTATATGTCTCGGTGTGTTTTTAATTGGGTAGAAAGTATTTGGAGTCCTGTATGCTTTGGTTACCTGAATGTCAGATTATTTCCTCACATTTTGGAAGTTTTCTGCTATTGCTTCTGCCCATTTCTTTTTATATCATTTATATTGACTCCTTCTTTCTCATTGATGCCTATTATTCTCACATTGTTCATCTTTGCATTGTTTTGCAGGTCATGAATAATTTTTTTCCTGCATACCACTTGTTTTTAAAAGATCTTTTCTTATCTTTTCATTGGCTGCAACAATGTCATCAAAATCTGAAACTCTTATCTTCAGTTTCACTAAATCCATTTTGCAAGCTTGTGATTGAGATTTTTCATTCCTCTATATCTCTTTGATTCTGCTTTATGTAATCTATTTCCTTCCTAGATTGCTCATTGATGGATTCCATCATTTTTCTAGTCTCCTTTATTTTTTTTTATCATTGTCTTCTTGAGAAGTAGTTATTAATTCTTTTACTTCAGAGATTATTTCTGATCTGATTTCCCTATATTTTTCTGCATTTGCTTCTTTACCTCAGATACTATTATTTCAGAGATTTTTTTTTATTTCAGAGATTATTTCTGATCTGAGTTCTTCTATACCTTTCTGCAGTGTTTCTTCACTTCAAATGCTATTAATTCAGACATTTCAGCTGTGTGATGCCCAATTTCTTCTGTGCTAGTGTCTTCTACACTTGTTCTAGGTGGGCTCGTAGCCTGAGATTGCATTTTGCTTCTTCTCTTTTTCATTTTGCATTGAGCACTGTTCTCTGACCTTTTGCGTAGTCCTTTGTTGCAGTTGTAACTTTAGCACCTAGTGAAAATCAGGTGCAGATCTACGAAGTTTGAATTTCTCCAGTTATGCCTGGCTTGGGTGTAGCCGCTGTGCTCTGCTTCTTCCTGCTGCACCTCTTGGAAGTGCACCTGTTGTGCCAGTCTGGCAAGATGCTCCTGGATTAGCTGTGTGGTTCTGGCCCCTAGTCTCTCTGCAGGGACTTCAGCTGCAGTTTCACCCCAGACTTGTATGCCAGGTTTGGGCAGGGTCTGGAGGGGTCTGGAGAATGCAGTGGAAGTTCTAACTGAGAAGCAGGGATTGGGCTGGGTCCAGAGGGCTTCAGCAGGCACAGGGGAGCACTGATGGTCTCCCACATACTCGGTGGGCCTGGGATTGGTCTGCGTCTGGAGGGGTCCTAAGAGCATAGCAGAAGTTCCCACTCATGTTCTGGGCCTGGACTGGGTCCGCAGGGGTGGAGGGATCCTAAGAGCATGGTAGACATTCTAACTCTTATCCCAGGCCTGGGCTGGGTCTGGAGGGGTGGAGCTTAAAATTATTTTAAAACATGTCTTTTTATTGAAATTGAATAGGAAATTTTAAAATGCCAAGTCTTTGTTACAGTGGAAACACAAAAAAAGAAAAACAAGTGCTTTCTTCCAGGAGTCGCCAGTCTGCAGAGCTCAGCTTGCACAATTTCCCCACTATGTATCCAACACAATAAACTAGAGCAGAGGCAGCAAACCTATGTCTCATGTGGTGTGGCTCTCTGCCATCACTGAAAGCTCCAACGGGTTCACCATCACTGATCTAGAACACTATATACCCTTGTTCATGATTGGCCCGCCTACATGGTCCCAGCCAGTACCACAAAGTGGAAGGCAAAGAATGTAAAACCAATTTCTAGTTAAAATAATTTTATATCATCATAAAGGAGGCAAAAATTTCAACCCATAAATAAATAAATCATAATTCACTGAAGGCTTGAAATGCTTTATCTGTCTCTCCACCGGAGAAAACTGACAGGCAATTTATTGTGATGTTTAAGTGCTCAGAGAGGTGAGGGGAAGTATGTGCACCTCAAGAGGCTGAATTTGTGATCACATTTCAGGGTAAACTAAAACCGGCATTTCCTTGGGTTGCTTATCAGACCTTCATGGTCTAACAAATCCCTATCACAACTATAAAATTCTTGATTGTAGAAGCCTTTGTGGTCACCCTTGGATTCAGAATGAAGAGGTAGAGATCCCTGATATTCAAACACTAAACCTCCCTAAAGCTACAGCAGGTGCACTGTATGGAGGAGCTGTGAACAGCCTCTGCAAGGCCCATCTTTCATCTGCTTTTGTCTCAACCAAGAGGAGGTGACTTCATAGCCCTACAGCCTTTCCTCTCTCTTAGGCAGCTGATTGGGAGTTCACTCCTCACTCTCCTTGGGGCTAAGGAGGGCCATGCTGGCACAGCATCCATGACACTAGCTAAGGACCATGAAAAACGATCAGGCAGCACCTTTTGTTCACAAGCATTAAGAACTTCCAGATAAAAACAGAGCCTTAAAGGGCAGAAGGGCCTTTGCTCTTGTACAGTCTTATGCCCTTGGAACGGCCCTGAAGGCTGGATATGTGAGGTATTCCACAGGGAGAATTTTATTCTCGGGAGTATCAGTCTGACTTTGTCTTCTGAAAGCCTTTGGGATTAGGGAAGAATTGCTACCTTCCCACCCCCAGGAGAAGCTGTGCCACATGGAAAGGGCAGGCAGGTTAGAATCTTCCTGTGGCCTCCAGCTCTGTGGTAAGTGCTTCCAGGAGAAGCACAAGCGATGAGAAACAGTTGAGACAGAGGAAATTTTCCAAAGCTGAGAAGATGGCAGTATAGAGTTTGTCATTGCCATTGTTATTTCTTGCAAGAGTACAGGAAAATTGACAGAAAGAAGAATGGGACATAGTCTACTATGAAAAAAAAAAAAA
This sequence comes from Ctenomys sociabilis, assembly GCA_004027165.1. NCBI lineage: Eukaryota > Metazoa > Chordata > Mammalia > Rodentia > Ctenomyidae > Ctenomys > Ctenomys sociabilis. Next base: position 36,258 of record PVKA01002477.1, on the reverse strand, counting down.
AAGAAAAGAAAAAAACTTCTTGTGAAAAATTTTTCCAATGGCCTGAAAGATCTGTAGTTTTATATACATAAATGCTGTGCCACATGGAAGTCTCAGTGGTGATGATTTCAAAACAAGACAGGGTCAGACAGAGTTCTGTTTCATTAATTTCATGATAAAACTGCTATTGGTTAAATTCCTAATTCATGCCCAAAGTTTATTTGCTTAGCAGGAAAGTCACTTGATAGGCTTAGAAATTGAATTAACAACTAACTCTCATTAAGTCCATGATGCACCCAGAGCCAGAATACACACTGAGTGACCCTGAGAATACACGCAGTCCTCAGAACTTGATTCTTCTTGATGCTCGTACTATGGGGAGTTTAAAAGATCCTTCTGCTCTCAGCAATATGTCTCACATTGGACAACAAAACAATAACCAGCACATGGAAATCACTGTGTGATCAAAATAGTTTGAGCAACATCTTCCGTGAAAAACATCTTTCTTTTGGTGGTCCAGAATGGGAAGCTCACTTCTGAGGGTCTAAAGAAAAAGATAGAGGCATGTCCTTTGGCAGATGCTCCAGAAAGAAGACCCCTGAGCAGGGCATGGTAGCAGTGGGTTTGAGACAAGCATAGATTCTAATGAGCCTGTAGAAGATGGCAGAGCTAACCAAACCCTGATTGGGCAGCTTCCTAGGAAGCTGAGGAGCCAGATGCAGGCATGGGCCTGAATAGTAAGCCACCTGACCTGAACCCAGGGCAACCCTACTATGATGCCAAGAAAGGACTGAGAGCAGGACTCCCGGGGTGTCGCCAGTTTTGCTGTAATGGGATTTTCGTGAAGAGGAGGGCATCAGAGAGAACAGCAATAATCTCAGAAACTGTAATTCTCTCTTTGTGTACTCTAAGAAAACTATTGGAAACATTAGTGACACAGCCATATCCCCAGCACAGGTCCCTTGGAAAAGCTTTCTCTGTACACACACACACACACACACACACACACACACACACATATCACAACAGGTAAGCATAGAGCAACTGCTCCTACTTTCTATGCCTTTGATAAGACTCTGGAGAAAGTGTCATCTCTTTGCTATTAGAATTCTCCATGTGATTGGGTTAGTCTCTCAAAATGGTAACTCCAGAGACAAGAATTTATAGAATTCTTTTCAGCCTTGGCTTCTTCCCCTGTGTAGCGATGATGACAACACTGCACTGGACTGAAGAGCCATGCAGGGGACCCAAGCGGAGGAATCACTTGGTGTGACAACACAGCTCCCAGCTCTTTGGGATCTTTATTAGCAAGAAAGAATTTTAAAGCTTAAATATCTGAAAATGTTAAGAGACAATCAAAAGGAAAATAATAATATGCATTTCCAGGAATGAAAAAGAGGAAGAGAAAGGTTCTATCTAATAAAAGATGTGTGTGTAGGAGACTGTGTCAGTACATGGCCTATGCCTTGGTTGTGCATGGGTACAATTAGCTCATTTCATGAGCACTGAGGCTCAGCTGCCTTGGCAGGGATATGCCAAGCCCCTGGATGCTAACACCTCTGTTTCCAACCTCTGGCCCTCTGCTGTGTATGGTGTTACTGGTGCCTCCATTCTAGGGCCCCTGTGCTAGTCAAGGTGTGGTGCCTGCACACATTTCTTGGAAGAGGCTTTTCTCAGCCTTCGAGCTGGGGATTCCTTGTCTCAGACCCTTGTAGGTGCAGAGGGAACTTCGTTTTGGCCGGCTGCACACTGAAGTTTAGGGGCAGTTTGTGTCAGTGTCACTGCGGAACATCTTAGAAGTTCCACTTCTCAGATCCTAGCTCAGTGCCACTTGAATAGAATCCCTGGGTGTGAGGTGAGCAGCAAGGAGACTGGACCCTAATAAACTGCAGTGCGCTGAAGGGATGGAACCAAAGGGGGCCCTGACAGTGCAGAATCCGCTCCCTTTTATGACATGCCTTGGTCTTGACACCAAGAACATCTGGGGGGAAATTCGCAGTCTTCAGTCTAACGCTCTCCCAATGGAGCTATTTTGGCTCTGGCATACGTGCAGTCTTTGGACCCAGAGAGATACCTCAGTAGAATAAGCTCTTGCCTGCCAAGTGCAGGGTCCCGAGTTCAATCCTTGATATGAAAAATATGCAGTCTTTAAAGAGTGAAAACACAAAAGCTTGATTCCTATTTTGCATGGCTACTGGAAAATTGGTAAATTCAACTATCTGAAGAAGAGCAACACTTTTCAAGAGACAAAATGGAATTAGGGTTTCGTAGTTGCTAACACATCCTAGGAAGTAGTGTCTTCCCAGACATGGGTCTGGCAGCATGAAGGGCTGTGAACACTGTTGTAAGTCCTTCTAGATGTGGTTTAAAATAAAAGTAGTTCAACTGACTTTGAAAACAAGGTTGATATGGATTTTGGTGCTTCTATAGAAGCTTAGCCTCAAGTTATTTATTTAAGAAATATTTGAAGGCTTTGGTTCTCCTTTGAGGTCATATTATACCTATGCTTCAGTTTCTGAAAATTAAACAGCCTGTAACCTAAAAGTCTGACCACACACCCTGAGACCTGAAGGAATAATTGCTGGAAAGATCTCCTATTGTGCTTTATACTATTTTTGTTATTGATCAGTTATGGATAATGGCAGCTACTGGGAAATATTCTGAACATGATTTTAGAAGTCCATCTGCCCACTAGGCTCAAAATGCAAATAAGCCAGTTGAAATAAAGACTTCCTGGGGGAGATAAAAAGACAAAAGCATTCATGTGAGGCATCCAACTGCACACTATAGCATTTTTTAAAGAATAGGGTCTTGCCATGTGCTTCAAATGGCCTTTATCTTATTGTGTAGCCCTGGCTGGCCTCCTGCCTCAACACACTGAATGCTGGAATTACAGTACTGTTCTATGATGCCTAACAAAACTTCTGAAGCTTTTGGTCCACCATCCATGATTTCTTTAGTTCCAGTCTACCAGTGTCTTTGAATTTTGAATGCTGTAGCTTCCCTCCTGTTTCCCATCCTCTTGGCATCTGTATACTGTTTTAGGCCCTGGAATGGAAGAGGAAGTGAAAAAGATCAACAGCAACAGGATATATATAAGCCGGGCGTGGTGGCGCAGGCCTATAATCCCAGCACTCGGGAGGCTGAGACAGGGGGATTGTTGTGAGTTCGAGACCCGCCTGAGCTACAAAGTGAGCTTAAGGCAAGCCTGAACTGCATAGTGAGACCCTGTCTCAAAAAGACAAAAAAAAAAAAAAAAAAAAAAAAAAAAAAAAAAAAAAAAAAAAAAAAAACAAACAAACAAAAAAAAAAAAAACAGGATATATATATATATCCCACTATCCCACAGTGTCTGCATTTGTCATCTTTTCAAACAAATAGGAACAAAAAAGGGAAGAAAAGATTTTTAAAATAGTCATTAAAGTTTCCTCACTACCTACTGTTCAATGGAGTTGCCAAAAGGGATTGTCAGTTTGTCAGTCCTACTTTCCTGGCAAAGTAAGTTACTGAGTTCAGTTCAGTGATATGGTCCTGCAGCACAAGAACGTGTCTATTAACTTTGGAGCCCTTTACTTCTTTGGCCACCAACTCCAAGGCTGGGCCACAGTACATTCCACACATGAAATAATTGCATTAGCAAACAAAGAAAGCTTGCATTGATTTTCTCATGAAATCTTTGCACACTGCCATAAGCACCTTGAATTCTTCTAAGAAGGGCACCAGAATTTTGGGAACCTTGATGATGAACCCCTCTTTCTCACAGGTCTGGAGTTCTGAATGCGTAAAGTGCAAGGTGACAGCAGGTTCCTGCAGAGGCAGCTTCTCCTGACCCACAGGTGACTATCATGTTCTTGTGTCCTTGCCTTATGGAAAGATAACAAACATTTGATTTTTAGGTAGCACCAAGCCCACTAATGAAGGATCTCTCTTATTACCTAATTACTTCCCTTAGTACTACCCTTTGGTCACACCCCATTAAGCACTAGGATCTCACCACTAAAATTTACAATGAGAGAGCATAAACAGCCTGTCTACAATGTTGCATAGGGTCTACCGCACCAAATGTGGGGCCTGTTTTGGTTGATAAAAAAGAGAACAAGAGAAAAAAACCTCTCTTGTCATTCTGTGTCTCTCCCTCTTTAAGTCGTCACCAGAAGAAGGTAATATTTGCAGCCTCACAGCCAGGACAACCCATCATGCATGGTAGAGGAGACTGGGTAGTAGAGCCCAGCACTACCATTGCAGTGTGCCCCACAGCCCCTGAACCTCTCGAGCAGCACATGTAGATCTCTGTTACTTACTGCACCAGTCAGTACTGGTGACCCACATGGTGTAGGTACTCTAAAATGAATAATAATATTCACAGGCCACCTCCAAAATCCTTACATTACAATGGTAGAAGATATTTAAATTTTACATATTTTACAAGACATAGCATTTAGAAATTAGTTTCAAATGGTTCACTGCAGCCCCTAAAATTCTCCTTTGGTGTTCAAGTATAATACAAGTCCTTCTTCATGAAACAATGCTATATGACAGCAATATCAACAAAGAGAATGAAATGCACCACCCTGCTTCACTGAAGAACAGAAAACAGAGAACCAGTAGGAAATGCAGTGCAGCTCACATGTGTGGACAGAGCAAGTATTGGACTCATAATTGAAAATTTTTCAGTACTGCAATAAATATCTATTTCCCTTCAGATGTTAAAATAGAAAAAGCTAAGACAAAGAGATTCCTTTCTCCCTTTCTTAAGTAAATCATGACTAATAAAATATTTTTAATGCAAAATACACTAACACATGCTATCCTATCTGTGGCATTTATCAAAGGAAATTGGAAATCATGAACTCTAATAAACAATCATGCATGAAGTTTTCCTAAACCATGATTCCCCTTAAGGAATCAGAGAAGGTGAATGTTAGACTGTACAGAGAGGTACTACTGCTGTTTTCACAGAATGACAGCTGCGTGGAGCCTGGAGAGAGGAAAATAGTTTTCTCACACAGACATTAGGTTGACCACAGTTGCTCTGTGTCCTCGTGGGGAGTGAAGATTGTGTCATGTAGAAGCCAGATGTGAGCAGTGACACTGCAAAGACATCCTGGAAAGGTGGTAGCTGAAAAGTTTGACAAACAGGGAGAGGCGTGCAGCTCTGCTGAATAACCTATCGGGTCACTTTTAGAATATGAGAATTGCAGTCAGGGCATTACAAGCTTAAAGGGTGGAAATGGTGGCTCAGTTACGAGATTGACTGAAGGGTTCTGAGGAAGCCACCTGTATCGAGGTTCATCCTCTAAATTAGGAAGGATTTTCAGGGCTAGACCCAAAAGCATTCTGGGAAAACCAAATCTATTATCGTATGAGGCCCAGGTCTTGTTATTCCCCTATCACATCTACCATGACAGAGAACTTATTTTAACACTTCAACTTGATAAGGAAGACTTTATCAGCAACTATTGCGACAGGTGTCAAGAAATAGCAACAAAGAAGACTGGCTTTCATTCTCAATATTAGCATAAAAAGAAATTAATAGCCAAGGAGCAAGGAGTGTGATGGTACTGGCAGAGAGGTCCTGAGGATAGGAAATTCCTAAAAGGAAATATCAAGCATAGGATGATTTTTGCTAAGACAGGCTTGGAGTGATAGGACATCAAGAAAATGAGGTTTCTCTCTAAGTTGACTTAGCAGGAGTCTTGATGATGCTGCATTCTTCAAAGGCCGACACAGAACCCCAGGTCAAGGTCTAGGTGACAAAAGGACCCAGAGGAGCCTGAGGAGGAAGGGCAAGGAGTCTCTGCCACAATGTTCCATAAATCTATGCTGCCAACATGCTGGTGGCCTCCAGGATTGCGCTCCATAAACCAACAGGGCCCCTTTCACTGTCAGTGACTTTTGCCCTGGAAGTCTTGCTCTTTCCTTCTGGATTGGTCCCCTCTGCAAGGAAATTTACCACAGAGAAACCTTGGAAGGAAAGGTGTGAATGTGTGTGACGTTGCATTTGCTTAGAACTTGGGGCTGCCTGTGAGGCAGAAGCTGAGTAGAGCCGAGGGACTTCAGCACACCTGTAGGTGTTAGTTGGCTGTGCTGCCTGGGATTGCCACTATTATAGTAATTATTCAGAGGAATTTTAGAAAATATCTAACTGCCCTTTTGATACGCAGAAGTAGTGCAGTTCTACAAATTCTGAGGCACAAAATTTCAGGTAAAGCAATTAGGATGCTTTCAACAAGATCAGAAATTAAACAACAATGGAAATGACTGTCACACACAATATACACAGAAGCAAAGCAGCCTTCAGACATAAAATGAAGACCTGAAGAAAGATGTTGTTTGAAATATAGGCAAAGCATGTCCCTGTTCTCTTATTGTTCTCTTAATCTCTGCCTCATGCTGGTCTCTTTTGAGTTTCAAAGTGGTTGACAGTGAAAGTTTGACTTAGTTGCATTCTAGTACATGCTAAATGGAAGGCAGAGATAAAATCCTTTCTCCTTGCACATAAGCTGAAAAACTATAAGCTACTTGCCACTGGGCCACACACTGTCGTTGAGAAAGTGCCATACAACCACATTCTACCTCCTTCTGAGAAGAAGGGAAGGCCTAGATACTTGATCACAATCAGGGGTCCACTGCATGAACAGGAACAAGAAAAGGTGAAAAGTGGATATTACAAACCTGTCAGTGCAGCACCAAATGTTCGCCTCCAACTTTCCTGCACATTTCAAAGCTAAAATCGTGTATCTACATTTTTCAGAAGAGCTCACTGAGGGTACTGGTAAACATGCTTTCAAAGAGGGATAATTCTGTGTACTGTGGAACTCAAAAATCAAACGGAAATCTGTGACACAATAGGCAGTCTGCACTTACAAGAATTGTGGTGGCCTCTGGGTGTTCTGGGAATTACATTGCTGAGCAGGCAGCCCCCACTAATTCCCAGCCATTCTTCATTTCCTAAATGCTAGCCTAGATTGTTCTTGAACGTACTTCCCCAAGCCTTTTGGTTGTTCTGCAGATGTTTCTTGGTTTTGTATCTGATCCTGTTTATGACGCTGTCTTTTTCTAATCAACTCCTTTATTATATTTCAGGTTAGTTAAGGTACATAAATACTTTGTCATCATCCATTTATTAAGCACAGAGACACCTCTCTGGACACAGCAAAAATCTTACATATGGCAGCTTAGAACATATCTTCATGGATTAGGTTCACTACAAAACAAAGTGAGAGCCACAAAATACAAAATCACAAAGATACGCCACACCTGGACTCTTATAAGCAGCAAAAGAAGATCACACCTTAAAAGTGAAGTCAGAAGTAAAGAAAAGAATAAATAAATAATGCTTCCTCCTGACCAAAGCAAAGTGCATCCACTTGTCCCATATATTGATAATAGAATTGAGAATCAATCAGTATTGTCACATTTACAGCTTGGCAAAAATACATCAAGAATCTGAAAAGTGTATGTGCTTTTGATTTAGTAATTGTGAGTCTGGGAATCTTCCCTTAGGGTGTAAACCAACTTTCAAAAGCCATATTCCTTGGGTATATCTAACATATTTTTATTTTATTCTTAATAATTTATTTATTTGTTTTTTTGCTACAGTGTCTTGCTATGCAGCCTGAACTCATAGTGACCCTCTTGTCTAAGTCTTCCCAACACTGGGATTATAGGTGAGTGCCACCACATCCGGTTTTTATTATTATTTTTTTTTTATTGGAGAACAAATAGCAATGAGACAGTTTCAAGACAAATTAACAGGACAGATTCAACAAATCAATACATTGCAAAATGTTTTCATAATGTTTCGGTGTCTTATAAGGTACATGCATGATATTATACTTACAGGCATTCTTATAGCAGATCTCTCTAATCAGTGAATGAAGAGAGTGCAGCTATATACCTGTCTTATTTCTCTACAGCTGATTTATATCACAGATTGGACAATTAACACCCGCTATCTTGTTATCCCCCAGTGTCTGTCCATAGTACTTGAAGCCAACATAATATCTTGTCCATCCACTATTAGTGCAAATCTTGCTTCTCATAGAATTATACAGAGCCACGGCACATTTATCCTAACTGTACTGTTTATATACACACATCTTGGTTCTTCCTTTGTATCCCCCTCTTTTTGTGTGTGTAGACCTGTCAGAGATGGACACTCTATTGTCATTAAACCAACTTAGGTGTCTGAACTCGGTGACACAATCCAACAGAGTCCAACATTCCACATTAATAGTGAGTTATCTGAAGAAGTTGTTGACTATAGCCATTTAGAGCTCAATTTATTATTATAGCCCTGCACTGTATACCTCATTTTTATACTTTTCTGCTAGATGATTAAGACCAAGATAGATCAAGACCTTTATACCAAAAGATGTAGCTTTTGTTCAGGATGAGGTCAGTGAAGTCCCCTCAGGGTTTATCGTGTAGTCCTGTACCTTCCTCTGTAGATCCTTTGTTTGTGTCATCCATGCGGATGAGTCATGGCCAATGCTTGACCAGTTTGCTCTCTGTGAGAGCCTGAGAGAAAGTTTTCTCTCCATGTGACTCCCCCCAGGCACACTATACATCATCAGTCTCTTTCTTCTGTGGCTCCATAATCTCTTTGATCAGAAAATTTGGAGCTCAACTGAGTTTCATGATGTTGCAGTACAGGTTGTCCTATGCCCTGAGTCTTCACTGATCTTGAAAGGCTAGGGCCAAAATGTTGGCTGGCCTTATGGCTCTTCTATTTCTCCAATTTTGATCTGTGAACCTAGATTGTTAACCATCCAGAAGAAAAGCTGCTTAGTACCCTGTAGCATATGCCATTCAGTTTGCCCTAACTATCTGACTCAATTGTTGTACATTTCTATTTGTATTTCTTCTCTTGACTTCTTACACTAGGGAGACTATACAATATTTGCACATGTGTGTCTGGTATATTTCACTTATGAATATATGTTCAAGTGGCATCCACTTCAATATAAATGCTTCAAGTTTATCGTTCTTTATAGCTGAGTAATACTCCATTATATAGAAATACCACATCTTTTTCAACCATTCCTCATATGACAGACACCTTGGTTGTTTCCAAGATTTTGCTATCACAGATTGTGCTGCTATAAACATAGGTACACATATATCACTATGATATAATGTCAGTTCCTCTGGGAAAATTCCCAGTAGAGAGATAGCCAGGTTGAATGGGATTTCCAGTCATACTCTTTGAGGAGTCTCCACACTGACCTCCACAATGGTTGTACCAGTCTGCATTCCCGCCAGCAGTGGAGAAGTGTTCCCTTTTCCCCACAACCTCTCCAATATTTGTTGTTGGTTGATTTCCTTATGATAGCCATTCTCTCTGGAGTGAGATGGTATCTCAGTGTTGTTTTTATTTGCATTTCACGAATGGCTAGCGACGTGGAGCATTTTTTCATATATTTATTCACTTCTTTAATTTCATCCTCTGAGAAGTGTGTATTCATCTCAGATGCCCATCTCTGAATTGGGTCTTTAAATTTGAGGGCCCTGTTATATCTTAGTTCTTTATCAATTCTAAACAGCAGATCTTTGTCTGGTTGCTTATTAGTTAGGATTTTTTCAAAATGTGTAGGTTGTCTGTTCACTTCGCTGACTATTTCTTTTGACGTGAAGAAACTCCTCAAGAAGAGTTGATCCCAATTGTTGATTCTTTCAAGGGGGGAAAGGGAGATGGCTCAGTGGAATAAGTGCTTCACTGGCAAGTGCAAGGGCCTGAGTTCAATTCCCGGTTCCACCAAACAAAAATAAAAACAACAACAAAAAAAAAAAAAAAAAAAAAAAAAAAAAAAAAACAAGTCTATGGGCCAGCTAAATAGCTCAGTGGATTAAAGTGCCTGCCAGAAGGTGCAGGGGCAAGGGGTTCAAGCCCTTGGTGCTCTTGGGAGGCTGTAAACAGGTGGGTAACTATGAGTCTGATCTAGTAGTGAGATCCTGAATGCCCTGTAGATCCTTCCCTAAAATACAAAACAAACAAACAACACATCCGGTTTTGGTGCCTGGCAAGGCATGAGTACTGGGAATCCAACCCAGATCCTTGTGCCTGCCGGGCAGCACTTAGGCCCTCTGGACTCTCTCCCCAGCCCTCTAAACCACTTTTATAAGTTAAAATTATAAACAACAGGAATGTTCAGCCACAAGTAACTTTAGTTAAATAGAATTACAACTGAAAATATCAACTTAAATAAATATTAGTCATTTAACTTATAAGCATTAGTACTAATGTTAAAATTTATGTTATTCTAAAAAAAAGTACACTTATCAATAAATAAAAATAACAAACAGAATTTAACTAGACAAAAATGAATTATATATATATATATATATATATATATATATATATATATATATATGATAAAGAACTTAAAATGCTGAATTTCATATATTTTTCACCTTTATAAGTTTTTTTGGACTATAGAGATACTATTTATATGATTATTATCTCTACAGTTATACATTTTCATTGCAAAATGACATAAACTCATCATGGCCAACTTCTTATAGTGGAGAAAGATGTCTCTGGTGTCTTTTCCCTTTTTAAGTATTCTGCCAAATCAAATCAAAGTCCATTCTTTTCCTTCTGTGGTTTTCTTCTTTTCCATTTTTTATTTGGTATAGGGTCTCACTATGCAGCTCAGATTGGTCGTGACCCTCGTGCTCTCAGCCCCCTCCGTGCTGGGGTTTCAGGCACGATCCCCCACAGCTGGACTTGGTGGCCAGCTCAGTGCACCCAAGCAGTGGGGCCAGGGGTCATGTGGGACAGTGGATTGGAGCCTGGTCCCTTGGCTTGCCACAGCAGGTGTTTAGTCCACTGAGCCATTGATTTTCCATTTCTAAGCTGTCTGTCCATACCATATTTTCTTAACTCAGTTTTGATTCTATTTACTAACTTTTTATCATCGGGGATCACTGCCTACCTCCCTTGTAAAAATGTCCTCCTCACCCCATCTTCCCAAACTTAGCAAACCATTATATTTACATTTGAAAATTTTATTCTAAATTTTTAAAGATAATACAAAATAGTATTAAAACAGAAAAATTATAAGTGATACAAAATTTCACTTAACAGAGTAATATGAATTCCACAGTATTTGTTATAATGCATAATGTAGTTTTCCAGCTAATTGTTCATGCATGCAAAATTGGAAGAAGAAAGAAAATAAGGAAGACGTATATAAAAAATTAAAAAGAATAAAAAAGGAGAAACAATGGACAAAAGGAGACAAAACCAATTAATCATTAACTGCTCCTTTCCAGAGACCTGCAGAGATCAGCAGGGCAGGTATCAAAACCATCCTGCTCACATATATGGACAAATCTCTTTCCCTACTTCCTTTTCTGTCCTCTTCAACTCAGTAATTTCTCCCTTTTGAATAGGTTCATTCCCTCTTCTCAGTATAACTTTACCCTTTAGATTTTATTTTCACTTTCAGATTCTCACACTAAGCAGACCATAAGGTGTTTCACATGCGGGTCTGATCTATTTCACTTACCAGTAGGGTCTCTAGTTGCATCCATTTAATTATAAAAGCCCCAAATTTATCCTTTTTTATACCTGAGTAATACTCCATTGGGTAAAAATACCACATCCTCTTTATCCATTCCTCAGTTGATGGGCATTTGGGTTGTTTATATGATTTAGCTATGAAAACTTTGTGCTGCTATAAACATGGGCACATGTATGTCACTATAATATGTTTTCTGTTCTTCTGGAAAAATACCCAGGAGGGGAATAGCTAGGTTGAATGGAACCTCTAATCCTAGCTTTTAAAACATTTCTAAAATTCATTTTCTTCTCCAGACTTCCACTAGTAGGGTTTAAGAGACATTCACTACTGCTTCATTATTATTATTTAATGTATACATTCAGAAGAAACCATTATTGCTTCAAATTATGTGAAGATTTTCTTGGTGATGCCAAGAAAATTTTAAAGCGTAAATGATATTAAATCTATTGGGTAGATCAAGGCAATATCCACACCAAATAATAAAAAAAAGCCTGGACTCACATCTCATACAGCAAATATAAACTAAAATTTCTTTTGAAGTGGATGATATTTGTATCAGAATAACACAGGCCTAGACTTTTAAATGAAAAAGTAAAAAGCATGCATAGGAATGTTTGACGGGAGAAGGGTGATAAAGGAAGATGGAAAAATATCACTTGCACCCATATTCTAGTGATCCAAGTAAATCACCTGGTCTCTCCTGCATTCAGCATGATGGGAATGTTCACACTTTCTAAAAAGATGATGACATAATGAATTAAAAGGAAGTATATATTTTGCTGAGAGACCTATGGTCTTCTAAAGAGAAATTTAGAATAACAGAGGATCAGAGTAAAACCCTATTTAGTTTCTGACCTTAAATAGTCAATTAAGAATCATTGCAAAGAAAACTGGAACTATAAATAGAATCCCAGATCCTACCCAGCAGTGAGCTTGTTTTCACTGACATTTCAGAAAATTTGAGGATCTAGAGGAAAATCACCTAAGAGAAGCTTCCTGGAAAAAAATATTACTACAGTCATCCCTCATTTAATGACTACGTTTTGTTCTTGTGACTAGGTTGTTAATTGAATTGGTTAGTAAATGAGGAATGATATGAAGTGTATAGATTACAATATTTAGAACAAAAAGTGGTCAAAGGAGATCTCAACTCACTGACTGACCTTGCTCTATTAGTATAACTCCTGCATGTAGTACTATAATGCATAACGGAACATAAAACTGCAGCACAGCGCAATAAGAAAAAGTATGATATTGTATAAGCGATGTGCATTGTATGAAAAAGACAGTCGGGCTCTACGAAGTATATAGAACTGTATATATGGGGAAAAGTTGAAACCTAAATCCACACTGCTGGTGGGAAGTCCAAACTGCTCCTTGGACCTCTGTCTGGTCAGTCATTAACATTAAACAAGGAATGTCTGTATTTCTTAAAAAATAATTTACACCAGAATCTAGGAAACATGGAATGAAGACTCTGGTCCTTTACATTGCATTGTTCTGTCATTTTAGAAATACGGAAGTGAAGACGTACGTCATATGTCCTTCCTCCAGTGTGTGAAGACCTCACGAACAGAGAAGCTGGGTCCTTTGTACACTCAGAAACTTCCAGCTTGTGTCAGGGCAGAGCAAAGCTCCCCACTGAGAGGCCACAAGGCTCTGTTGCTCCGGAGCTTTTTGTGTATTATATGAACAAAACCTTGTATGCATTTTGCTCCACTAAACTTTCTTTTGAAAATGACTACCTTTTGATTTATAGCTGCTTAACTATTAGGGTAAGTGGGTTAATATGATCAATAACTTTTTAGTGGAAAAATTATCATCAATGCTGTCATTCTTTTTTTTTTTTTTTTGAGCATTATATTCAGTAAAATTCCATTCTATAAATTAAAGACATATATCGAGCATTGTTCGAATTTGCTGAAAGCTGACTGAATAGCATCAAGAGACCCAGCACACATGTTTGCATAACTGAAGAAACTGACTTTTTTCTTTTCCAATGAACCTACAACTTCTTTAAATTCCCTTGATGTGTGAGGCACAGAAAACTCACATCACTGTTGAAGCGTGTGGAAGCTGGGTGTAAGGAAGAGCCACAGGGCCGCGACTTCTGTTTCCCTGCACTCACTGGTCAAACAGAAGCTCCACCATGGTGCTGCTGTGGACACTGGCTCAGGTGGGCCCCTCACATGGGCCCACAGGGGTCTCCTTTTTATTTATTTTTTATGTTTTAAAGAGAGTGCAAATTAGAATTAAAACAGAAAAAAATTACAAGTGACACAGAATTTCACTTAACAAAATAATATGAATTTCACAGAATTTTTTGTACTACATAGTGTTCTCTTCCAGCCAGTTATTCACATTTCCAAATATATTCTTATAAAATGGGAAGAAGAAAAAAGAAGAAGTATACAAGAAATTAAGAAGAGAAGAAGTATAAACAGTCAAAAAAAAGAGACAAAACAAATTAAATATTATGTACTCCTCTTCATAGAGCACCAAAAAGGTACAGTATCTATACAAACCAAAATGGATGTAACTAGAGACCATGCTCTTAAGTGAAATAAATCAGACCCACAGATGCAAACCTTAGCGTGAGAACCTGAAAAACAATAATGGAATCTGAAGGGTACAATTGACACTGGGAAATGGGAACTTATTCACAAAGTCTAATTTCACTAATCTGCTTCTTCGTCCACCAAACCTGCTCTCTCCTAAAAGGCGAACCGCCTGAGCACCCCGCAGTGAATACTAAAGGGAACAGACCCCAGAGGCCAAGGTTCAGTCCAAGTAGTGATAAAAAGGAACAGGGATGTGGATTTAATTTCCTTTTGTTTTTCTTCATAACAATATGTAGGCAACAAAATTACAAAAATAAATACACCTTTACATCAGAGTTACCACATCATGTTTTTCTTTTATTTATTTATTTTTATTTTGATAACAGAAATCAACCAGGACCTTACACTTGGCAGGCAGGCCCTGTGCCACTGAGCCGTATGCCTGGTTGTATAATGTTAATATTGATTTAAATGTTAATTTTTTAGGCTGGCCAAATAGCTCAGGGGATTAAAGCACCTGCAAGCAGGCACAGGGGCCAGGGGTTCAATCCCCGTGCCTGTGGTACCAGCCCCATTCCCAGGGTGTGCTGAGATGGCAATGGGCCTGGTGCTGCAGGCTTGTAATTCCAGCTCTTGGGAGGTTTTAAACCAGGAGATCACTATGACTCTCATTTAGTAGTGAGACCCTGAACACCCCATAGACTATTCCCTAAAATACAAAAAAAAGTTAATTATTCACTTATTTTAATTAAATATTCAGCTTTTGCCAATCTGCGTTTAAATAAGGAGGCCTTGGCCATGATATAGCTCAGTGGCACAGCACCTGTCTGGCAAGCACAATCCTAGAACCAAATAAAAATTAGTTAATTAATTAATAAGGAGGTCTTATGGTCTGGGAGAGAGGATTATTCAGGGACTGCTGCAGAGTGCAATTTTTAAAATGTATTTGGTACAGGGTCTCACTATACAGCTCAGACTCATAATCATCCTGTTCTCACCCTCTCCAGCGCTGGGATTATAGACACGCACCCCACACCTAGCCTCTGTGGCCCGCTCAGCCTGCCCAGGGGCAGGGCTGGCATAGCTCGTATTCCTGTGCTTGTTTAAGCAGGTGCTTAGTCCCCTTAGCTATCTTGCCAGCCCAGAGTGCATCTTTTTAAAATAAGAGTGATTCAATGTCAGCACTTAGTTTATCTAAGAGCAAAGACCCTGTGATGTATGTACGAGGACTCTGAGATTATTCCTATTTGCACACATCTCCTATGCATCTCTAATTAACAGTGCTTCAAAAATGCCCAGATGCTACATTCCCCATCATAACATTACTTCATGGTTTCGCACAGAGACTACTTCATGCGCTGCATCTTTTCCCTACTCCAGAGTCTTACAGCTTCATTCTCACCCTGAGGGAAGTGCAGGCCTCACGAGGTTCAGTTTGCAGTGGTGGCAAACCCATGGCCCACACGCCACAGCAGGCTGTTTCCCACCCTGGAAAGCTCTGACAGGTTTGCTGTCACTGTGTCACTTCCTGCCTGCCACATCTCCTGTTTTTATCTTGGCTGCTGTCTGAGTTCCACTCAGCCTCAAGGGGCTCTACAGTGTTCCTGGGATGACCAAGCTCGAGCCAGCTTGAGGGCCTTGGAACTGTTCTCCTCTCCCTGGAAGGCTTCCTTGGAGAGACATGGGGCTCTCTGCCTCACTTCCTGTATCCCGCTGATCACGCATAAATGAATAGCTCTCTTCTTCTGAGAGTTCTACGTGATGTGCATATGCTTAGGTGTCTGTGTGTCTCTGCATACGTTACGGCTTGTGTTCCCTCAAAGCTCACATGCTGAAATCCTAATCTCCAATCTTTTGGTATTTGGAGAAGAGACTTCTGCTGATGTAACTGGAATTAGATGAAGGCATGAAAACCGAACCCTGGTCTGATGTACTCATAAGATTCTCTCTCTCTCTCTCTCTCTCTCTCTCTCTCTCTCTCTCTCTCTCTCTCTCTCTCTCTCTCTCTCT
>PVKA01002477.1:0-20077 GCA_004027165.1 Ctenomys sociabilis | reverse complement strand
TCCCTCTCTTTTCTCTCCCTCTGTCTGTCTCTGTCTCTCTGTCTCTATCTCTCTCTCCTTTCCTCCCTCCTTCTCCCTCCTCTTCACTCTCTCTCTCCCTCTCTGTCCATCTGTCTATCTCTGTCTCTTTGTCTCTCTTACTCTCTCTCCTTTCCTCTCCCTGTCTCTATCTCTGTCTCTGTCTCTCTCTCTCTCCCCTCCTTCCTTTCTGTTCTCCCTCCCTCCCTTCTTCCCCCTAAACAAACATACACACAGTAAAAAAGGTCACCTCCAACTCAGGAGGAGACCCCTTCACCACCATGCAACCATTCTAGCACCCTTTTCTAAGACTTCAACCTCCAGGACTCGGGGGAAATAAATGCCCTTGTGTAAGTCACACAACTTATGTCCTTTTTACCCAGCAGCCAGAGCTACTTCCGTCAGCATATGGTACATGTTCATCTTGTTTCCCTGCACTCTTTTACTAGCTATGCACTGCTCAGGCCTTTACTCTGCCTCACTGCCTTCTCCCACAGCACACACTGTACAACATTTTCTAACCATTAATTTGCTTAGTGGCTCTTTTCTCCAAACAGTATACATGCTCCCAGAGTATAAAGTCCTATTCATTGTTTCAGCTCTGATGTACAGCAAGGAAAACCCAGCACAAATCCAGTGCTCAAGGAACATGGGCTAAGTGAAGAAATCACTAGGATATGACTTCCTGGGCCAGGCACAGGCAAAGAGCCAATATGACAGGTTGCTTCTATCCAAGCTTCATGTTAGCTCAGTGCACCTTGGCTCTTCCAAAACGTTGCAGAACACAAGCAGAGCAAGCACATTAGTCATCAGGCAACACTGTCACAAATAAGTTTAGAAAATGATGAATTCCATAAAAAAAATACAAGATTGATGGGATGAAGGTCGGTGGCAATGACACCCTTTCCAATCCACTGCGGATGTCGCTGTTGTAGAAATTACAACTCAGCTTTCTTTGAATCTTTCCTCCACTTTAGAGGCAACGTCTTCTTGGAAAGGCTGCCATGAGCTGGGTTTAGGATCAACTTTCTGTCTTCCCCTTATTTGCTATGGCTTGCGCTCCTCTCCTGGCTAACTACTCAAGGGGCCTCAAGATAAGGGCAAGTCCTGAATAATAGAGTAGAGCTGGTAGAAATGGAAGCTGCAGCTGGACTCTTTCCTTAGGATTTCAAAGCTGTTTCTCATCCACAGAGTTTATTTGAGTCTTAGCAGCTCTGCACCAGGCAGTCTTCTGTCTTCCTTACTCCGTGCAATGTCAGCCATCCCTGTCCGAGGTCACTTTGCCCCTCACGTTGTATCTCTTGAGCCCAATCTATTTTGGGCTCAGTTCTCTACATCTTCCCAGTCTCGAGCCCGCAGGTCCCACTTGCTCCCACTGTCTGTCTGCTTTCCTCCCTTCTCGCCCTCATATAACTCTGCTTTGGCATGAGCCCATCACTCCAGCTCTAGCCTCATGTTTAATGATGCTCCAGAATTCAGGGAAAGAATAAAGGCAACGAGTCCGTGAAGCAGGAGGTGATCTCTCGGGAGCAATACAGTAACCATAAGCTTGGTGATAGAACTACAGGGTCAGTAAAGGTGTCTGTCTGGTGACTCACGAGGGTTCCTGGCAGTGTTTGCAGCCCTTCCCCACGTAGGCGGCATCGGAATTCCTCACAATATGGGAGCTGGCTTCCGACCTGACAGCACCCTGGCTACGTGGAGGCCATGTCAAAATCATACAGCACCATTCCACTTCACTGGAATGAGCAGAGCAGTCACACCCACCTAGTTTCCAGGAGAGGCAAAATAGACTCCTCCTTTTCCTAGGCTGGAAAAAGCTCTGGAAAAACCTATTACTATGGTGTTTCAGAGAAAAGGTAATGTTCCAGAAGGTCCTTATTTTTTTCTAAGTGTTAAAGACAGATGCCGAGTGCTGGATCCTTTCTCACTTACCTTGAGGCAAGAAACAGCATCCATCTTCTCATTTTGTGTCTGCTGGGACTAGAGCAAACAATTCCACAGGGCCAACAGCATCCAGAAAAATTATTTTACTTTCCATTTCAAATTAATCCCCTTTTTCTTTTATCCCCAAGGTAAATACTGGGCTAAAACAAACAGAACAGGCATTTACCATTTAATTTGCACACACTGTAAGTGGACTCATATCCCAGTTTGGATGTTGCAAGAAGCATATTTTTCTTTTACTTTTTACACCTTTGAGCACAATGGTGAAATGGAACTATAGTCATTCAAAAATTTCATTAAGGGGCTGGGGAGATAGATCTAAGCACCTGCCTGGCAAGCACAAAGCTTGGTCCCTGGTATCACATGCTGTGCTGCCTACTGTAACCAAGAGTGGTGGTGGTTAGGATTAGGGGTAGAAGTAGAGGTAGCGGAGATAGCTCATCAGGATAAGCACCTGCATGACAAGCACAAAATCCTGAGTTCAATTCCTAGTACAAAAAACAAAAAAAGACAGCATGGGACTAATGAATTATAAAGTCCTTTCAGGTCTGAGCCCTAGTATTTCAGGCTAAGCATTTGTACTGTAGTACCCTTTAAATAGCTTTAATCTCATGGCTCTAAGACTTAAAACCCTGCTCCACTGTCAATAAGATAAAGTCAAGTGTTTTAGCCCAGTGCACAAATTCCTAGTCTTAGCCCAGGATAATTTTCTAGGTTCAATTGTACACGTCGTAATCAGCAATCATACTATTATTATTTAAATCTAGAATGTCATCCAAAAGCTACTCATGTTCAGAGAGTTATTGGGAAATGAATCATGTGTGCACAATACTCCTGAGCAGATTAACATACTGATATGTTCACAGCTAAATGTGCTTAACTTGAATCTTCAGTGTGTGGCCACTAGCTCATAGCTTGTTTTGCATTCCTGGTTGTTCATTGGTTAACTGGTTGACTCTCGTGTTAGAAAAAATGACATCTGAATAGTGACTTATTGAATCCTTGGATGACTTCATACAGATTTAGTGGAAAATTGTGTTCTGCACATTTGGCCTCTGGAAAGAATGAAAGCTATAATTTTACTAAAGTAAACAATTGTTCAGTAAAAAATAGATCCCATTTGTTAAAGTTTAAAGGAAGTACATGTTATGCATGTACTATTTCAAAAAATTTATTTTGACCAATTATGTGCCCAGCACTGTGCTTTGCTAAGAAATTGACAAGGACATAACCCAGGAGATAAAACAATAACTACAAATGACCTATTGGGGATTACTGTCATATTCTTAACAAAATATTACTTACCAACAAAATCAGTCACACGCAGATGTATTTGTATTCATGTAGAGTAGGTTGATGATACTGTTTTTTCTCTTCCACAGTGGTATTTGAAGGCTTATCAACAATCATACTGTTATTATTTAAATCTAGAAGGTCACCCAAAAGTCACTTGTGTTCAGAAATGGAGTTATTGGAAAATGAATCATTCATTCATTCCCCTTAAGCAAGGCAGCATTACGACCTTCATCAAGTCCCTGCCCTTGTCTTGATTCAGTTTCCTTATCTGTGAAACAGGCACTAACACAAATACTTAGTAGATTCGATATGAAAAACAGATGGAATAAAAAAAATACATCTTTTCAGAAATCCCAATAACATAGTTCTTTTCAACTAAGCACACATATCATTAAATCACAGATATTGGCAGAATGTAAGATAGGATTCTAGCAGTCAGAAGTTTCCAAAGACAATGAATGACATGGGTTGGCAGTGCCTGCTGCCCCAGGGAGTCTCAAACATATGATCCCTTGGATGCAGTGCTGCAGAAGAGGTCCCAACATCACATGGATAATTGGACTGAGTTTCAAGGCCACACTCTCATTCTATTATTCTTGCCTATTATCTAAACCTCATACTCTCTTCCAAGACAAGCTATTTTATCTTTTTTTTTGCACTAGAATATATAAAAAGCAAAAATAACCACAGCTTGTAATCTCTTCCTTGGAAAAGACCACGGAGCACCCCCTTCCAGGATACTCAGACTGTCTCTGGATGATCCAAGAGAATCAGGTTCCTCTGATCTCCTCCCAACATGAATAAACTCATTAAAGATCATCACTTTTATATGGTTCCCTAACTTCAGCCAAGTAGCTACACATGCCAAACCCAGTCTATATGATTTTAGAGCCTTCACATTGGGTACTATCCTGCAAAGCTTATCAGACGAGTCTGCCTACAAGCAGGCAAGACTCACTTAATTCAACAGTGGATGTAAAATTTCATTTAGCTACTAAGTTAGATAAGCAAATGGGTACTATGAAGTCTGAAATTTGTACCTACATGAGTACAAAAATTGGGTTCCCTGGTCAATAGCCATGATTAAATATGGAACAGGCCCTCATTTTGTTATTTTAAAAATACCTACATTGGAATTATCTAATTACATTTGCATTCCTCCAGGCAGAATTCACACAGATACACATCAGTGGTAATAGAAACTAAGACCTTCACTCTTAGATGAGACTAGGCACTGAGATGGTGACTAATGTCACTCTGGGGTTGGAATTTTGCAAAGGAAAGCAATAGAATTTTAGTTCATGGAACTGAAAATTAATTATGCTGTTATGTGCACCAGAAAAGACTGTCTGTTTGAAATAAATGTGAATATTGAAAATTCGACTAGTAAATCCAAGAGTGATTAGACCAAAGACAAAGCCAAGAAGTAAAATGGAAGTGTTAGGAAGTAGGAGAAATCAATGGCATAGGACATTTGATTCCATTGAGGAAAGATGAATTCTGCTGGAGAAATTTTTTTCTTTAATTTGATTCAGCTGGAGAAATTCTCATATCTTGAATTAGACATTGCCTGCAATGCATTTTTTATTAATAAGCACTTGTCATAAGCAATTCTAGATATCTGGTTCACTTCTACTTCTAGTTAAGTAAAAGGTTTTATTATTCTCCAACACCTTTCCACACCATTGCTTCTTCTAGTTGGACACAGACAACAAACCAAATCTTACTAATGAAACATAGGTAGGAGATCTTATATATCACCCTTCCACCAATGCTTCATAACAATGCTAGAGTTTTATTTTTAATTTTTTTCCTCATATTCTGTAAGGACTTAAAATTCAATACATCAATACTTGGTGAAAAATATCTGATCCACGTTATGCCTAACATGTTTGATATTTAGACACATAGGGTAAACCGAACTATATATGTTGCAGGGTAATAATCAGCTTCTCTTCTGGATGGTTAACAACCTAATTTTGCACATCAAAAATTGGAGAAATGGAAGGGCAACAAGGTCAGCCAACATTTTGGCCCGAGGCCTTCAAGTTCAGTGAAGACTCAGGACACAGGAGAACCTGCAATGTAACATCATGGAACTCAGCTGTGCCCCAAATTTTCTGATCAAGGAGACTACGGAGCCACAGAGGAATGGGATTGATGATGTATAGTGTGCCTAAGGAGAGTCCAATACAGAGAAAGCTTTCTCTCAGGCTTTTACAGAGAGCATACTGGTCAGGCAATGGCCATGTCTCATCCACAAAGCTGACACTGACAAAAGATCTACAAACTATGATACAAGATTACAGGATAAACCCTGAGGGGAACTGACTGACCTTATCAGATACAAAAGTTACATTTCTTGTTATATAGGTCTTTCTTTATCTTGGTCTTAACCATCCAACAGAAAAGTATAAATATGAGGTATATAAAGTGTAGCCATAGCCTGGCGTGGTGGCACAGGCCTGTAATCCCAGCACTCAGGAGGCTGAGGCAGGAGGATTGTTGTGAGTTTGAGACCAGCCTGAGTTACAAAGTAAGCTTAAGGCCAGCCTGAACTGCATAGTGAGACCCTGTCTCAAAAAGATAAATAAATAAATAAATAAATAAATAAATAAATAAATAAATAAAATAAAGTACAGCCATAATAATATGTTTAGCTGTAAATTGCTCTAGTCAACTACTTCTGTGCATAATCCACTACTATTGTGGATTGCTGGACTATGTTGGAGTGTTTTGCTGAATTCAAGCTCCTGTAATAATTGAATGACAATGGAATATCTATCTCTGACAGGACTAAGAAAAAAAAAAAGGGGATAGAAAGGAAAGACCATTCTGTATTTTTATATAAAGAACAGTTAGGAAAAATATGCAGCTACTTTCACGTAATTCTATGAGAAGAAAGATTTGCACTGATGGTGTTTGGACAGGATATACTGTCTGCTTCTTCTACAGGATAATCTCAGGGAAGATAGTGTACAAAGTATTAATTATTGAAACCGTATACTAGAAATCAGCTTTAAAAAAGATAGTTATATAGCAACATTCTCTTAATTCAGTGAATAGAGGGATCTACTCTAATAGTGTTTGCAAATAGAATGTCATGTCTGCGCCTTGTACAACAAATACTAAGAAAACAAAATGCAATGTATTAATTATTGAACCTATTCGACTAATTTAATTTGAAACTGTCTCATTACTATTTGCTATTCAACAATATTACTGAGAAAAAAATAAAGCATAAAAACACAATGTTAGAGTTTGACCTTCCAGTATCTTCCCCATCCCAGGGAACCTGAAGGACGCATGTGGAGATTGCAGTGCCATAAAACAATGCAGACAAAACATATAGAGAAAAGCATCACAACTTGCAGTGAACAGACATAGAACACAGGCAGAAGATACACACGTTTTGTTGCTGTTCTAAGCCTCTGAGGTATAGGGTTGTACCTTTCCTAGTCTGTCCTGATTGACACAGTACTTACAGTGTCAACACAAAATAATTAGTTATGGGGTAATGGACTACTAGAAATGTGCACCTCTGCATTCATCTGTTCCTCCAAAGCTTTATAGCCCGGGGCTTTATTTGCCCAGAGACTTACTAAGTGAAGTGGGAAAATGAAGTGACTTAATGAGAGCTTGGATCAAAGCAAAAAAGTAAAGATGTGGAGAATGTGAGTCAGAGCAAAGGCCCTTGATTCATTCACCATTGCAGTAGAAACCAAAAATTGCTTTGTTAAAAAATAAATTAGTCTTTCATGCTAAAAAAAAAAAAAAAAAAAAAAGGACTTACCAAGTAGCAGGATGTTGGAAGAGCGATCCCAATTCATTTGATGGTTTGTTGTTTCTTTCATTTCTCAATATATCTATCTTTAGCATTACATTTTGTAATTATATGTGCTCCAGATAATGATTTTTTTTTCAAAAGAAGAAATAAAATTTAATTACACATGTGCTAATGTATACTTCAAAATTTAAAAATAATATGCACTGAGTAGATACTGAATAAAAATTCAGGTGCAAAATTACATTTCTGTGTTACCCTTACCTTAGCTTTTCTACTTCAATTTAGTTTGACTACTGGTTGAATTCTCAGCAGGGAAAACCTGGCTGTTCTTTCCACTTGTTAGACATTCCCGATGTTCCTGTAATTAATAAAATTGTGTCTTCCTATGATTACACTCAAGTACTATATAACCAGACTAGTTCTCAAATGTTATGGTCAGAAGTATACAAAAGACCACTGTATACTTCAAGATTATTGAGACCCAAAACAAGTTTTGTTTCCATACATTATGCCAATTTATATACATTATAAAAGAAATTGAAACTGAGAATACCTTACATATATATTCATTATATACTTTTAGATAATAAATCTATTTTCTGTAAAAGTAAATAACATTTTACCTTAAAAAGTACATTTTTCAAATAAAAACTACTTTTACTGAGAAGTGACAGTGGTTTACATTATCACAAATCTCTTTCATGTCTTGTTTAATAGAAAACAGATGGATTTTCTTATCTGAATCTATATTCAATTTGTTGCAATAATTGACATCATATATCGTCCTCAAAAAACTCTGTTGGATACCTTTGAAAGCACAAAAGTAAAGATGGTAAATGTCATCTTAATTTTACCAGGAAACAGTTCTGAATTTATGTAACTTCTGGAAGACTGGTGGGGTTTCACTGGGTTCCTCTACTTACATCTTTGAAGCGCCTTCAAGACAAAAGTCCCAATTTGAATTGTCACTTTCTTATTTTCCAATTATTTTATTACATTAAGCAAGGGTCCAAATCTAAATAATGGACACAGAGAGGTCAGCTTACCAAAAAAAGAATACTGCCTATTCTTTTTGATCAAGATGATCAAGTATTAAAATGCTGTTATTATTTTAAAAGTACACATACCACAAGACTTCGAATATAACTTCATTAAATTCCTTCCAAGGAGCCAAGTAAAATAATTCACTGGGTGATCAGGTTTCATACTCTGACACAAACATACCTGTATAATATATTCAGTATTGATTTGTTTATTTCCATTTTATAAATAAAGTTTCACACAACCTATGTCTTTTCCACTTGGAATTCTGATTTTGAGATGTAGTCTGCATAACTCCTTATAAAACCAATAAATTCACTTCACTGCTATACACTTATGCATTGTCTTAGCTGATTGTTTCCCAGTGATAAACATGTAAGCATGGTAAACATGGTCATACAAATAATTGATGATAAAATGAAACTTTATTCATATTTCTTCTGTCATTTTATTATTTCTCTAGATTAATTTCTACATGTAGTATCTAGGATTCCATGCCCACACACTTTTCTTTTGCTAGATATGGTCATTCTAACCTATATACCGATTTATGCTTCTAGCAGTAGAGCCCAAGCGGTCCATCTTCCTCACAATGAAAACTATTGACTTTAATTTGCCCTTCCAAGCCCAGCATGGTGTTAGGACACAGTGGGGCTTCAGTGCTTATTTGTTCCCTCCACCAACTTTAGCTGGAGCTTGAAATCTGAATGCAATCTCACTCTGTGGACACATGCACACTTCCTCTCTCCCTGTCCTGTGTGGCCCATGGAGTGGACAAACAGGCAGTCTCTCAAGTCAGCACAGTGTAAAATAAACCCAGAAGCTCTTATTACTTTACTATAGTCCAAGAATCACTTTGAATCGCATGTTCTTGGAGAACAGTAGCTCTACCCCTGTTGATGGTCCACCTCCTTAGCCTTCAAGACAGTTAGTTATCCAGCCTTTGAGGCTGCCACTGCGATAGCGTGGAGACAAGTGCAGCTGAAACTGTTCATCTTGGACAGGAGCTGCCAGATACCCCGCCTGCAAACTTTACAGCGGGGTGCATAGTTATGCAGTGAGAGACCTCTGTCTGCATTCAATTACGCTGCTGCAAGGCCAATGTAATTGTTTCAAGACCCTACAAATTACCAGATGTCGACAACCAACTCAAATGTGTTTCCTTGTCCCTATAAGCCCAGGGAAGTTTTTAAAATTGAGGAGGAGGAGGTACCTTTTTGATACCTTAAGTGTATATCTTTTCATTTGAAGAGAATCTCCACCATGAGTATAATAAAATGTGATAATAGCACTGTTGTAACCCAACTTGTCCTAAATATTCATGATACACTAAGCCTGCACACGGGCACATTTTAATTTTATACAAGGAAGTGTGTACTAGAGACAGAAATATATTAAAAGTCATATCACTGCTATTCTAAGGAATCACATAAAGTAGCAGCACATATCTTTGTGATTTTCTTACAAGGTAAAACTCAACTCTGTAATAGAAGGAGACCAATACAATGTAGTCCCAAAGCATATAGGACAACTACAATATAGGACATATAGGACAATTACAATTCCAATAATTTAAGAGGTGAATATACTCATAGTTGACAGAAGAGTGGAGCTATGAAGTGTGAAAGTCACTTCGCAAGGCAATGCAGTGAACAAACCGGAAACCTGTGTCCTGGCCCAGGCGCCTTCCTTAGCTTCCCCAACGTCCGTGATTATCAGCACAGTGTTTAGTGCCATTTCTGCTGCACTCCGGGCTGTTAGTCATTTCCAGAGAATACGCACAGGTCACCAAAATTGCAGGGTGACCCAG
Source organism: Ctenomys sociabilis (assembly GCA_004027165.1). Classification (NCBI taxonomy): domain Eukaryota; kingdom Metazoa; phylum Chordata; class Mammalia; order Rodentia; family Ctenomyidae; genus Ctenomys; species Ctenomys sociabilis. The sequence goes on along the minus strand of PVKA01002477.1, from coordinate 10,178 downwards.
GGGTTTGCATGTTCTGAGTCATTTCATGATTTCTGATTATGCCTCCTGGATATTTAGTATGAGAAAAGTAATCTAGAATTTCTAAATTCAGACTTGACTTTTGTTCCATAGAAGTTTCATGATCTTTCTCCTCATGATATAGATGAATATGTTTATAAGTCCTTTGACTCTCAATCTACTGAAAACTCCTACTGGGTTTGAAGTATCAGGAATTACAAATTCAGCTCTACCCAGAGAGGCACCGAAAGTTATCTGATTAATTAGATTTGAGTGACGACTTGTATTGATCACATGAAAAACTCATTCAATTATTATTCTAGAGCTGGGGAGATAGCTTCATGCTCTAAATGCCTGCCTAGCAAGTGCAAAGACCCAGGTTCAATCCCTGATGCCACATGCTGAGCCAGCCACTGAAACAGGGCATGGTAGTACATACCTACAATCCCAGCACTGGGGCAGCAGAGACAGGAGGATCACTGTAAGTCTGGGACCCTGTACCAAATAAATAAAGAAATAAAATTGTTATTCTAAAATATGACTATGGTTTCCCAAGAGAAAATAATGTCATCTTAGAAAAATTTCAATCCCAAGTTCTGCCAAAAGAAAAAAGGCAAAGTGGGAATGGCTCTGCATTTAAATTTCTTATTTTGTAGAAGTATTTTCATATTATAAATCAATAGTAGCAAAGTATTTCAAAATAGACATTCTTTGTTCAGGACTTAGGAAGGTACACAGGGTCAGTTGGTGCATTTCGTGAATCCTTTGAGTTGTGAACTGACATACCTGGTAAGGACATACTTTGCCTAGAGACCTCACCCTGACAAGATAACAACGCTGACAAGGTGAAACACGTGCTTGTTAAAATACAATAGATAAACTTCATTTTGCAAAAGCAGAAGAGAAATGAAAAGGAACAAGTATAACTTCCAGCTGGGAGAAATCATTTTAAACTCTCAAACATTTACTTGATATTATCTTTCCAAGCTTAGTGGAGCAAAAATAATCACATTCCTTTTCCTTTACATACTTTTATGCAGGGAAAACAGATGCAGAATGAGGTTTTGCTCCTCTGCCAGAGCTGTCAGCTTTGTTTAATATTTAAGTTTTATATGCCACAAACGAGAGAAGTGAAAGTATTGCTAGGCCTGGGAGTTCAGAATTTAAATCACTTTCAACTGATCGGTTTGTATTCAAAAATAGGCATGAATTTCCGTATTCCTCAGTTATCGTGACTGCTTGATACTGTTACAGTGGCAAAGAAGAGTGGAGTGAGTTTTTGAGAGATGGGCATAAGCACACTTCATTTGCATTTCAAAGAGTAAAATTATCCACTATCAAAATTACTTGTCTTTCACTATTTCTCACAGAGCAATATTTACCAATTTCCAAAAAGATGCTCTTCCACTAATCTATTGTGTTAGTAATCAACAGCATGACAACACCTGTCAATTATTTGCTCGTGTCAAATCTGTTCTAATTCCCTTGCCTATATTCACTCAATCTTCAACATTCGGGATTAAATACTATCTTCACCTTCATTTCAAAGGTTAAGAAATTAAGTCATAGAGAAATTAAGAAATGTCAATTTTATATTAATCAAGGTTTTTTTAATTTCCCATTTTTTTAAGATCTAGTAGAGTGGTGGTAAAATGCTCATAACTTGTTCATAATTATTACGATTTGTTCATGTCCATGTCCTGATGTGGATTTGATGCCTTCTGGATGGAGCATGTGTAAAGGTTCAGTTGACTGTGGTCTTGCCAATGTGATCCTTTTTGGCCACTAGGAGGCAGGTGGAAGTTTTAATGCCTTGTTTCAAACAGAAAAGTTAAATGGTGTGTCTTGGCACTGCATCACTTGTGTTCCTGCTGCATTCCTATGAAAACAATGTGTCAAGTACCACAGCAAGAAGAGCCAGGATGCCTGGCCAAGCCAGCATCGTCAAGACGAATAGTAGCTGACCCAGAACCCTCACTGTATCATAAGTGGGAGATCAACCTCTGGTGTAAGCTAACAAGTACATGTGGTCAGTGGTTATGGCACCAACACAATAAAAAGGAAAAAATGCTATAAAAGCACAATGAAAAAAGAATGAGAAGGAGGCCACTGGAGGACAAAAAGACTCAAGAATTTCTGGAAGATGGAAAGTTTTTGGAGGAATGTTGACTGGAACCATTTGGGTAAAACTGTAGCTTACAAATCCAAGAGGCTACTGGAGGGTACCTTGCAGAAGAAGCTGGGCCAGAGCTTGGACCCAAGGCTACGAGAGAGCTGGAAGTCTCTGAAGCAGATATCCTCACATTCATCCCGCACCTAAAACCTCAGCTCAGTGTCCAGGCCCTCCTTTAACACACAAGGCTGTGGCTGTCAATCACCCTGTTGTTGGCTACTCAGAGATATTAATCATGGAAATGAAACCTATAATCAAACCAGGAATTTTGCCAGTACTTTTTAAGAGTTATCGTTGGAGGAAAGAATGAATATTCATAGAGGACAATTTTTAAATAATCTGAATTCCCATTCCTGGGAATATGTGAAAGGAGTCTTTGTCTATAGAAACAAAAGAAGCAAATCAGAACATTGAGGAAAAATAATTATGAGAAATGGGCCTTCTTGGAAATGTGAAATACTGTTTTTAGTATTAGTGATTAGGTGATTAGGTTGAATATTTGATTAAGATAGTGAGCAACAGATATTTCTGTTGCAGAGGTGCGTCTTTCCCAATGTAATTAAGAACATCTACAAGGTCTTAACTTGGGATTATCAATCTCTTACTTCACAGAAATCTTCTATTTAGTCAGTTGTGTTAGAACCCACTGGAAACTCTTTCCTCAATTAAAACATCATATTGAGGGTGCGTGGCAGATAGCTCAGAGGTCTAAGTGCCTGGCTGGCAAGCTCAAGGACCCAGGTTTGATCCATGGCACCACATGCAGTGCTAGTCCTGGGCCAGGCTGCATCCTGAGACCCTGTACCAAATACATAAACTAAAAAAAAATCAGCAATTAAGAGCAACAAACTTCTGGGTTTAACTATCACTTATTTTCTATTTATATCTGGTCCCCTTATTTTGGGTAATATTAAGTGTTCATGGATCTTTATTGATTTTTAATCAGTGGGTTGTTGTCTATCATTGCTATTTTTATTACTCAGATTGTCCAAGCTTGTTTCAGAGGTTGTTCGAACTGACACCTCTACAAGGTGTCTTGAGAGTAAGACAGTAAATAACTTTTAAAATGTAGAAACTGAGACACAGTGTCATAAGATAAGAAAGTAACAAAGATAAATGAGCAAAAATGAATGCACAGTTCCATCCAGACGGAAACTGTGAAATACAAACATACATTTTTCTCAGTAGTAGTAAAGGATGCTTTTTAAGAGGAAAATCTTTTCCATCTTTAGTTTTTACCTATCAAAATAATGAGTAAAGTATGAAGACAAAAGAGAGATGCCTTCAATGTCACAGGCCTCAGAAACTTTACCAGAAAGATCTCTTTCTCCCAGAAAAATACATAAGGATGTGTGACAGTAAGACGAGAGGGAAAACCAGGAGGAGAGCTGTGACTTACGGATTTCCTGGCTGCCATATAGGTGAGCAAAGTCTGGAGAGCTCACCATATCTGTTACCTCGCTGGGTGGAAGGAGGTGTTGCACTTGGAGTTAGAGAGGCGTTTAGAGGCAAAACCTAGCAAAAGTGTCATGCCTATTTGTGTAGGTTGTTGCCAAAAAAAGAAAAATAATAATGAGATAAGTGGTTCAAACATCGGTAATCTATGGCCTGATTTTGTTTTGTTTTCATTCAAAAACCCATGATGAGAGATAGCTCAGTGACACAAGCACCTGCCTGGCAAGCTCAAGGTCCCAAGTTCAGTTCCCTGTACTGCATGCCATGTCAACCCCAGAAATCCACAATCCTGTGATACCAGCACTGAAGAGGCTGAGACAGAAGAATCACTATGAGTCTGAACTGAATAGCAACTCCTGTATACAAAAAAAAAAAGCCCATGATAAATGTGCCATGTATACACTGAACAACTTTTACATGATTGTAATAATGACTATGTTCTTTTGGAAATTTAATTTTTTAAATCACTAGCATGAAAATGTTGAAATGCTTATAGAACAGGAGAAAAACTTAATTGCTGTAGGCAATTTCAAAGTAAAATACAGAAGACAGAGTGGGAGAGTGCAAATGTTTAGGAGAATTTATGGTATAGGCAAGGATGTTAACAGCGTCCCACTACACAATAATGGCCAGACAGAATTTCTAAACTTGGTGACACAGGAAATAGAAATATAATCATTTATTGGGTTGAATTATGACCTGTCCAAAACAACATCAGAGTCAGAGCATGATTTCACCTGGAAGTAAGGTCTTTAGAACAGAGATTAAGTTAAAAAGAGTTTGATAGTGCAGGCCATAATATCATCAGACTGGTGTCGTTCTGAAAAGACAAAATTAAGCCCCAGAGACATGTGACTAGACACCAGGTGAAGGTGATGTGAAAAAGTTTGGAAAAGATCGGGCCTGTGCTAACTGTCCCTGTACATCTCAGGGGGACTCAAAACCGTGGAGAAGCTGATGCCCTGCTAGTATCCAGAACTCTGGGACAATAAATGCCTGGCATTTAAATTGAAGTCTTCTGTCTGTAAATGGATGCAACTAGAGAACATAGTCTTAAGTGAAATAAATCAGGCTCATAGGTGCCAACACTGTAGTTTCCTTAGTGTAAGAACCTGAATAAAAAAATGGAGTCTCAAGGGTGCAGTATATACTATGAAAAGGGAATGGACTTATTTAAACAGAAAGAGTTACTGAGTTGAGAAGGGCAGGAGAGGAAGGGGAAAAGATCTATCTATGTATGTAAGCAGGATGTTTTGGACAACTGTACTGTGCATTTCTGCTGGTCTCTGGAAAGAAGTGGTTAATGCCTTCATTTTTTTCATCTAGTTTTCAATTGTTTGTGCTTTTAGTCTTCTTAATTTCTTGTAAATTTCTTTTTTCTTTCTTCTTCAACTTTGCATGCATGTATCTGGTAATATGAATAACTGATTGGAAGACAACACTCTGTATCGCAACAAATACTGTGAAATTCATATTACTTTGTTAAGTGAAATCCTGTATCCCTTGTAATGTTTTCTGTTTTAATTTTCATTAAAGAAAAGAAGACACTCCACCTCTGGCACTTTGCATGGCAGCAATGGTCAAATAACACAACTGTATGGCTTAAAGGTATAAATTGATCCAGCTGAGAACCTAGGAGGAGTGAAATCCCTAAATTGGGCAGGGAGAAAAGGAAGCCAGAAGTCAAGGTATTTGTCTAAAGTTAATAAATCAAAAAAAAGTTTTAACTCCATCTATAGAGAGAAAGTATGATGCCCTGAATTATTGGAAACAGCCCCCATTTCCTCTGGTGACATACTGGAGGTGGAAACAAATGAGGCAGGGAACTTTTCCCTAAAAATTCCTCTCCATTGATAGATTTTTAAGTTATGGCATATTATACTTTGGCTAATATTTAAAATGAATTAAAACTAGATCCACTTAGAATTTTGAGGAGTCAACATTTTTTATCAGATCCTACACAACAAAGTATCAGTTTTTTACAATCGTTCTCTGCACCATGCATAACTATGTTATAGCTTTCAGTTTATTCCAGCTTCCAGTGCTCAAGGGATGGTCAAGTTTACCCCAAGCAGGATATGCCAGGGGAGGGAGGCTCTGTGAGCCTCAATGTTCTTTCAGATAAGTAGTATTATTGTTGAGTGTTTTGGATATATGAAATTGTAGTAAGAGTGTCTATAAGGTGCTGATATTATATCATAGACATAAGAGTGTAAAACACTCATAAATGACAAACATTGGGTACTAGGTACTCTATGATATAAGGCAGGGCGATGGGGAAGCCAGTTTCATTTTATTCCCTTCTATAATTTAATTATACATAATTCAGCTTCCCACCCAAAGCTGGAATGCAGCCTAAGGGATTTATGAGGCCAGTGCTGGAAGATTAATAGAGTCCTGTCAAAAGGACACAGAGCTGGTTGCAGAGGCTCCCACTGGCCACACAGGGGACCTGAAGACATTAGACACAGTGACGGTGATGGATGGCAGCTCACATAATTTTTAAAAGCCTGTGAGTGCATTGTTATAATCAGAATGAGGGAGGGGAAAGAGACAGAATGGTAGAAAAGTATTCTTTCCAGAAAAAAATCTATCCAGTCATACTCTTTTCTTAAATAGAAATCAACAGAAAGGCTCACTTGACTCTTGAATAAGAAGACTCCATAGGATTGACCTTTACACAAGTGTTCATTTCTCAAGTTTTCATTGCTTTTCTGTACCAAGAGAATCATTTTAACATGAACAATTGTATGGATTCAGAAAGCATTTTGCAACACACTCTTTAATATAAAAAATCTGATAAGAATTCTATAACATGAGAGAGAAATACATGGTACTAACCTTATTAAGATGAAGGAAAAAAACTATATTTTTTTTACAGGAATATGCAAAGAAATTAATGAAACAGAATGGTTACATACAGATTTATTGCTGAGATTCTATATACATTTGCATTTTAAAATGAGTGGCTGATAAATAGAATACTTAATAAGAGAAGCTAGGACAATGTGTAGCCATTAGAGGTTACAAAAAGAAAGAAGAAAAAGATACTTGATTCCATGCTTCATTTCTTATTTCCAAATAAACTTAATGATTCTGTTTTAAAAGTTTAAAAATCAGGTAAATGAACTATAAAAATAGTGGAATGAAATATTATCAGTGCACGTCCCAAAAGACTAAGTGGAAAAATGTACTGCCCAGAGGTTTTATTTGTGAGTAAAAAAAAAAAATTAACAACAATAATTAAAAAGAAAACTCCTGGTTTATCAGGGCTATAAGAGAAATTATGAAAACTAGAGAAGCACTGGGTGAGCTCAACAAACAGGCTTGGAAAACAAGAACAAAGCAAGAGTAGGTGAAAGTAGACCCACAGCCATGTTTCAAAAGCAGCCTATGAGTCACCAGTGCCCTGTCCTTGGGACATGCAAGCGAGCCATCTGCCGCACCTTGTTGTAGGCACCGGCATGGATGCCCCCTGCGGTACCACTGCCCCCATGACTTTGGCTAAGTGTGTTGCTGCAGTTGATAGGCCAGCCCTGCCACTCCGTAAATCTACATGATTGCTTCACAGGTTCCTGGTGACAACTCCTAGGTGGGACAGTCACTGAGTCAGGTCATGTACCAGCATCCTGGTGACATGAAAAACTGGAAGGTCAAATCTGGTCTTCAGGACTTCAGTTTTGGGGCTGGGGAGATAGTTCAGTTGCATAAGCACCTGCCTGAAAATCACAAGGTCCTAAAGTTGACCCCCACTACTGAAAAAATAAGTAGATAAATAAAAGGACTTCAGTTTTTGAAACACACTCTGAGATCTGCCTGCTCAGACTACTTATATGACCCTGAATTACAAACTATACAAAAAGGGTTCAGATTCTGGACAGCCCTAAAACTATAAATATCTGAATAAGAAGTACACAACATCCCAAGATACATAGGAACAAGTTATTTTATTTATTTCAAAATTGTTTGAAGTGATACAGGAAGAACAATCCAAATTAATAGAAAAATACATATAAGAGAACTAACACCAAAGTATATTTATTTAATATAATACACAAATAAATCTTACAAATATGTAATATAAATAAGAAGCAAAACAAGTGCCCTCAAATAGAAAAGCAGGCAATGGTCATAAACAGATATTTGAGAAAAATACATATGAAAGATGGATGAAGATAAGAGAAAAATCATCTCCCAATTCAAGAAATGCAAGCTGCAATTACCTAACTTGTTTTAGACTTTTGAGACAGGCAAAGGTTTAACTTGTTAAATAGAATTGAGAATAGATGAGTAAGGGAAATAATGTATCTCCACTTAGTTATGTGAAATGGGTAAAAAACACAGTAAATAACATTTAAGTAAATTTATCTTCTATAAAAAGTCAGCTTCCCCTACAGGAAATATATCAGTGCTTCCCTTTGTAATTCAGTCTCTTCCAGGCTCTATGGAAGACCTGTCTCTCACACTCAGGGCAGGCTCCCCACTTCCACCCTTCCCCACTTGTCTCTGTTCACAGCCCTAACATGTGTGGTCATCTACAACTCGGCTTTTTTATTGATGAGCAGCAAAATGTCTCAAAAAATGTGTACAATGTGCTCATGAATAATTATTATTTGCAGAAGTTCTCTTGCTGCTGATTAAATCATTGATGATGACAGACTTCAGTAGATCTTCTTCTCCTGGTCAATATGCCTGCTTAATAAAGGATAAGAAGAGACTAAAGGAGAGAAGCACAGTGCCCATTGCACAAATCTATGACTTAGAATTTCTTAAGATGCATTTCCCCCAAATATGAAACCCATGATCCGTTCCATAATGAACATGTTTGTGAGATCAAATAAATTTGAGAAATTTCCGTATTCCCCTCTTTGGCAATTTACAAGAGCAACGTTGAGATTTGGACGCATCTTGAATTAATGTAACTTGTTTTAAACCAGCCTTGCCTGAGTGCATTTAAAAATGGAGATGCTAAAAATAATGTGAATACTCCTATGAATCAATGAACTGAAGGAAGATGGGAGTTATCATCTTCTCTGATGTCCTCTTTCTTTAGCTGTGATGGCATTAGCTGCGGCATTCTTGGAGAAAAGAGAGGATGCTCTAGTTCCCAGACTCCCTAATCCATGCCTTTCTTAAGGCAGAGCCTGAAGGTTAATGGAAATGCTCTAGTGGAGCAGATATACAGACCAAACTGGCAGAGTATAAAGAGCACTGGAGTAGAAGTGCTCTGGAGGCCTTCATAAGGACAAAGGAGGGAGGAATTACACCCACAGGAGGAGGCAGACAGAGACCATCTCCACAAGTACAGAACACCTCAGGTGTGTTGGACCCACAGGGAAACATTTTTCTAAAGATATAGAATCATTGTGCAAAAGCATGCAGACATATCAAGGACAAAGTACAAGGAAGAACAAGACATGCGACCCAAGATAGGAAGTGAAGGAGGAAAGACATGGGATGGCATCCAAGGACAATGAGAACTCAATTCAGGTTAAATTATTTAGAGGAATATTGCTGCCCAGGGAGAAGGGCAGAATAGGAGAGGAGGGGACAAATAAAGAATTACACTGTGTTGTGTACATGGGGCACCTGCACACAAGAAATGGAGGCACACAAGAAACATGTACTGATATAAAAAAAAATAGACAAAGAACCCACTAGGGTGTATGCATCAGAACCATGTATGATTTGCTGAAACACAGATTTACTGAGGCCTCAGCCATGGATCCAGAGTTGTCTCAGTGGGACCTGAGAAACAGCATTTTTACAGAAATGCTGGTGGTCCTAACCTTCACCTGGAGAGCCTCTGTTCTCTGTATTTGCAGCACTCTATAAACAATGTTTTTAAGGGAGAGGTTAGAAGAAGAAGACTGAACTGGGTCTATTTATGGGAGCCCTACAACCCAGGCGATGGCTTTCACATACACATACAGGAAAGGATGAAGATAGACTGGGCGTGATAACCCTCAGATGTGGAAAGAAGATAAAATATAAAATGGTTAATAATCCAAGGTTCCTAGGTTTGTGTCCCAGGATGGATTTTGTAGCCTTCACCAAAATAAATGGGTAGTTAGACAGATCCTATGCACCACAGTAATAGAGAGACAGACACATGGACAGGTGCAGATCAGTAGCATTGGAAGAGAGGGAAGAGAGGCTACAAGTGTGTCTGTGTGTAGTTTGAGCATTTGCCCTAAGGGACCTGTGGATTTCCATCCACTTGGCTATGACATCATTTGAATCAATGTGTTTTGGTTCTTGATATCTGTAGATCAAGATCTTGTGAAATACGTATAACTCTCAGTAAATGATCTTGGGAGTTAGTTTCAGATAATGGGAATAATTTACACATTCTCCAGCAGAAAAGTATAAAAGTATAAAAATGAAGTATACATCGTGAGCCCATAATATTAAGCTGAGCTGTAAATGGATATGGTCGACAATTTCTTTGAATAACTCCCTATGGTTGCAGAATGCTGGACTGTGTTGGATTGTGGTGTCGAGTTCAAGCACCTAAGGTAGTTGAATGTCAATGGAGTGCCCACTTTTGACA